>BQNB010120377.1:7820-20645 GCA_026074375.1 Tanacetum coccineum
TTTTTATGAAAAACTTAAAGAACAAAAGTTGTTAAGGATAACTTTTTAAGCTACTTTAATAAAGACACTATAAGCTGAAACCTAGAAATAAGCACTCAAAAAGCTTTGGAAAAAGCTGTTTTCAGAAAGTGAGCTTTTAAGCTCTAAAAAACTAATTTTTACTTATAAGCTTCATTTTAAGCTCAAATTTGAAAGCAAAAACTGTCCTAGAAAGCTTATGATGTGTAGAAGCTAAAATCAATAAGCTACTTTGACTAAAAACACTATAAGCTATCTAAATCTTATGATCTAAGAGGCAAACTCAGCAAAGAAAACTTAAAGCTTAAAAACTTAATAAGCTATAAACCTCAATAAGCTATTTCAGATTCTAAGCTTTTGAAGACTTATCTATCTACTTATATGCTATGAATTCCAATTATAAAAACAGATATTTAAAGCTATGAAATTCAAATTAAGAAACTAAGTCTAGATACTACTGTTTTTGGATTTTTGAGGATTTTTGATGAAATTTAAAGCTAAACTAACCTAAGAGTTTAAGCTAGAAATGAAAAACAAGCTTTAAACTAACTAATCCTATATGTAATCTAATAGCTCATTGAATTTTAGAATCTAAAACCTACAAACACTTAGCCTAATTGAGGCTTAAAAAGACAGCAGTAGTAACATAAGTTACTACTGCTGATGCAATTGACAAATGGGGCAAAAACAACTTGCAGGTGACTAAGGTGATAAAACCTGCATTAGACACACTCAATGAGTGTGTCTAAACACATAACAAACAAATACAAAGCTCAAAGAGCATTGGTTCAAAATTTCCAAAGATCTAAAAGAAAACTTGCTCCCCTGGTGCACAGGCAAACATAACAAGCTTCAAAATGAAATTAAGCTCAACTAAACCTACAAACCTGCTCTAAACTTAATCAATTATGAAGATTAAACTGACCAAAGAAAAACCTCCAAGTTACTTTGACTTTTGATGGTCAAATAGTACTAATCCAAACACCCCTTAAAGCTATGACAGATTTCATTAGCTTATGATTCTAAGTTCTAATTATTGAAACCTTAATACCAGATAGCTAGAAGCTTATAACTAACCTAGTGAGCTTATTTTAACAACTAGATAAGCTAGAATTTAAGATCTACAAATTACTCTAATATTTTTGGTTTTTTAGTGATTTTATGACAAGTTAAAAAGTAAACTATGATCTAAGCTATAAAAGCTAAAAACATATTAAAGTGCATGATTATTAAGCTTGTCTAAACAATAATAAGCACAAATAAGCAATAGATAAGCAGATTAGCAAAACTAATAAGCTACTTAAGCAGTTTTAAGCTAGAATTTAAAGAACAGAGGAATTAAATGAAAAGTTACAAAATGCTTCAGCTAAACAGAAGCTAATTGCTCAAATGAGCTTATCAACAGCTCTGGCTTATTCTAAGATAAGCCAGTAATAGTCCATATGAGCCCTTCCTTAATTGGCTCATCTTCCAAAATCCAAATAGTCAACGTAGTTATACTTATTTTAATTGTTGAATAGATTAGATGACTTATTAAGCTCAAATCCAAGATTATAGACTTGAATGAGCTATGATAAGCTTATGAGCTTATGTAACAGTAGCTTAGCATTTGAAAAAGATTAAGAACTTATAGAACTTTTGAGTAAAAACAAGAGCTTATGACAGAATTGATTTAAAGTAAACACTCAATTTCATTAACTAAAAACTTGATTACAATATTTAAAAGGAGATTACAAGAAATTTAAATGAAAATTACATTAATAAGCTAAATTCTAAAACTACTCTAGATATCCTGTGTGTGTGAGGATGTGCTCGTATTTATAGCCACCAGGGAAGCTTCTAGGCCCCAAAGTTTGTTAGACCTCCTCTCAATCTTGTCCCTTGATCATTTCTTCAATCATTGGATCCATCTCGCACACCGTTGGATTAGATTGTCTCACACGGATTGCCAGCGTGGCAATCCGTGATGTGACACCTTTGTGCTTTCTTTGTGAGTACCTTAAGTACAAATCCCAACATTTCCTTGTGCTTTCTTCAATCCGACGTGTCATTCCTTTGATGGAATTGACCAATGAGGGCTCATGAATGATATATAACTCTGCCACCATGTACTTGACCCCTTGAATTGTCTTTTCTGCCCCTTAATTGTGAAAAGCCCTATGATTTTAACCCTTTGGTTAATTGGGGAAGGAGATGAACAGTAAAAACTGTATCTCCCGCCCTTTTTTAACTTATAAAAGGTGCGTTTGTATATGTTTGACCCGGGTAAAATCTTCTTTTGACTTTGGGTTTGGGCCGGGTATTAGGGATGTGAGTTTTGGGCCAAGGAAAAGGTAACAGGCTTTGGTTTTAGTTTTAATAACAAAAATAACAATTGTTAACTTTTATAAACAAAAGTTAATGACCGTTAGGACTTTTAAGGATTACTTTTGTAAATTGGTTTATAAATGAGGGACTGGTTTTGTAACTTTGGATTTGTCTTTTTGTTACCTTGACTTTGGTTGACCAAGTTGACTGAAGCTTTGACTTTTTGACTTTGATAGCTTCCTTCCGGCTTTTTGCGTGCTCTTCCGTTCTTGTGTTCGTGTTTGTCCGGTTTTGACTTGTTTTCTTGTGATTTTTGCTTTATCCGTACCTACACAATAAGAAAGACAAAACAAGCAATATTCAAGTATTTAAAGCACAATTTTGATATTTTTAGGGTCTATTTTGATATAAAATAGATATGTGTTTTCACACATATTAGTCATTCTAACTTTTGTTGTCATAGAGGGCGAGGTCCTCTAATAATGCCCTGGATTCTTTAGCGTTTCGGTCACGAAGCTTACCACCGGCCGATTGGTCAATGGTTTGTCTTGTGACGGGGTTGACATGGTCATAAAAAATTTGGACTTAGAGCCAAAGGTCGATGCCATGATGAGAGACTTTTTGTAGTAAGTCCTTGAAACGAGTCCATGCTTCAGATAGAGATTCTCTATGATGTTGTTGGAACATCAGGATATCATTGCGGAGTTTTGCAATCCTTCTCGATGGAAAGAATTAAGCAAGGAAATGAGTAGTAAGATCCTCACATGTGGTGATGGATCCTGCTGGAAGACGTTCAAGCCAATTGCTAGCTTCATCGCGAAGGGAAAATTGAAATAAACGCAAGCGCATTCTTTCCTTATTTTCATCATCAAGGTCAAGTGAGTCAACTAGTTTTAAGAAATCCTTGAGGTGTTGGTTTGGATCCTCAAACCGAAGTCTGTGGAATGAGCATCCATTTTGCACCAACCAGATGGTGTCGGATCGAAGAGGTACCACATTTTTTCCTACGAGGAGCTCAATGGTAATACTGTAGCCCTCGTGGCTAGGTTTGGAGTAGTCTCCAAGACAACTCTATGACCACACTATTAACCCCCACAAAACAAAACCAAACACGACACCACACCCGCAACGAGAGCGGCGACAACCCACACCAGCACTCACATTATACTCGCTTAAAATACCACAACCACCCCAACCCAACCACCTGAACCATACCAACAACCCACCACACCTTACCACCGGCCCACCTACTAACCACAACACCCCCCACAACCACCACGTACTACCCCACAAGACCCAAACTAGATACCCACCGAAACAAGACCCCCACGCAGCAAGCTATCTGCTTTCCATCCGCGGCCGCCACTAACCACAGTCTCCACGCCGCTATAAAAACCGCACCAATACGACCACAAAAACCCACACCACAGTCTCAAGCGCCACTACCAACGCGAGCGCACCAACAAATAACCCCACCGTCGCACGCAAAAATACCAACGAATCCACACAACTAACCATACCACACTATCCTGACCGCACGAGCACCGCCACACTAACCACACCCACCGCAACCACCCAACCGCCGGAGGAAACCAACGCTCCCGGCAAAACCAGACACCCCGAATATAACTACCACACACGCGTACCGGCGCCCCCGAAGCCGGGCAAAAACCACACGGCACCCACACTACCCTGACCAATCCTTATACCCACTGCCACCACGCGCAACCACAGCTCTAACCACCACAACAAACCAAACACCCAAATACCCCTAGACCGACCCACACCACAGATAACACAACCCCACAACCAACCAGACCCCACGCACAAAAATAAATAAGCTAACACCACGGCTACATGACCACCCCGCGCTAACCACGCGCCACCATAAACCACCACCCCCCACACACCTAATAAAAACACCGATCGTCCCACCGTCTTAATACTACCATTAAATACCCGGCAACACTACCAACTACCACCACACAACCACCGCGACAAATAGATAAGACGAAAGCATAACCAACACGCAGAATAACCACGCAACCACACGACGGCCACGCCCGTACACCACAACCACCTAACCCATCACGCTACCCACCCCGGCCGAACCTCAAACCACCAACCACCAACCAAACTCACCACACCACACCCCACACCCAAACACACCACATACCAAAACCCGACCTGACAACCACCACCACACCTACCCGCCGACCCACCCCTACTCAACCACCACCCACACACCACCCCCCACCCCAGACCCCACCCCGCCACCAACCCACCCTCACACCCCCACCCAAACGACGCGCACTCGGTCACCAACCCCCCACCCCCAAAACCCCCACGCCGCCGCACCCCGTGGCGGCCCCACACCACCGACCAGATACCCCAACAAACCTAACCACCCAAACGCCCACCCACCTTCACCACCGCCGCCTGAACCAACCCCGCCCCCAACCTACCTAAAAACCCGAAACCACGAAACCACGACGAAACCTACCCGATGCCCCCCCCCCGAGGGATAACCTAACCCCACGCACCATTAAAACCCCAGATCAACCCCACCGCACCTACCTGGTCCCCGACATAAACCTAACCCCCCCAACCCCACCAGACCCCACACATCTCCCCCACTCTTGGCTACCCCGAGTCCGACCACCTTGCACGAAACCACCACCGCACAGGTCCTTGAAAAAATCGCAACCAAACGCGACCACGACGGACACACAAAACCATCCACCCATACCTCTATAATACCAAACCCACTCGCAGCCCCTCACCACATAGCACCAACCACCCCATCCCGCGCAATAACACGGAATACCAACCACACGCGATCACCTCGAAACTTCCCCCCGCGTCACACCACGCGCAAACCACCCACCACACAAAACCACCTCCCACCCAACACCCCCCCATACACAACCACCGCCCCACCACGAGCATACCAAACCACCCGAAATAACCCAACCCACGGAGACCGCGCCTGAAACCAACCGTCACCGCACGACACCCTCACCCGCACCGCACCCCTCGCCTTTGACCCCACCGCACCCAACCGCCCACCAAAAACCAAAACAATAAACCCCAACCCCCACCCCCCCGCCATACAACTAACCCACAACAGGCCCCCACACACCCACCACCACCCGCCCGAACACCCCCCGCCGACCAACGCGCCCACGAAACACCGCCTCCTCTACCCCCCAAAACATATACCCGACACCCCACCGCTATCAGAAACAAAGAAACCACCGACCACTCCCCCGCTCACCCCCCATCCCCTCGGCCAAATCCACAAATACATAAACCCCCGACTCGCCCCACCGGACACCAACCACCATGAAACCAAAAATACCACAGCTTCCCACCACCACCCCCGACAGGAACCAAAACACCAGCAATAAACCACAAAAACCAAACCGAATCTTAACCCCACCGCACCCATCCCCCGCCCACCCAACCACCCACCCACAAACCAAGAACCAATCACCGCTTCAAACAAACCCAATAACACACCCGGCCGCCCACCCACCTAACCCCGCACCCCCGCCGCCCACCAACGGACTACGCTACCGAACACCAAACCTGACCCACCCACGACACCCCACCAACCCAAACACCCCCCCCGCCCTCCTCACAACACCGCTGCCCCCCCGAATGACCACCAACACGCGCAACCACTACCCCCAACGCAAACTCCCCCACCCCCTGCTACAACCACCCACACCCCCACCACCCATACCCCACCCACCCGTCCCCCTCCGTGCCGCTTGGTCCAATTCTGGTTTTTCTTGTGGACGGGGGGTTGATATCATGGTGTCAACAGGAACGCCAACACAAAGGACACAGAAGCCAAAGTCGATGAGCCCATGATGAAGAGACTATTTTTAGTAGTAAGAGTCCCTTGAAAAAAAAACGAGGTCCAATGCTTAGGCCTCTTCAGATAAGATATTGTTTACTCTATTATGATTGTTTTTGAAACAAAACATCAGGATATCACATGTGCGGGAGTTTTTTGGGCGGTCCTACACTACATAATAATGGATTCTCCCGAATGAGAAAGAATTAAGCAAAGAACATTAAGGTAGTAATATTCCCTCCAAGACAACCGTAGCCATAATAGTAATTATAATACTTCCGAAATGGCTTAGGCGCTTTTTCATTCTGCAGTCCTTCATTTCTGTTATCTTATCGTCCATTCCGAACCAGACCTCATTCTCGCCCCTAACCGCCACCCCCTTAGCCGCCCCCCCTCCGTCCCCCCGCCCCAATGCAAGGGGCTTACCTCACCACTCAAATAGCCGGGCGCTTCCTTTGCCAGCATAGTCCCCACCGCCCCGCCCCCCCTCGCGCGTCATCTCTTCGGGCTAACCCCCCCCCAGGGTCACCACAAGTATATACAAGGTGGTGGTCGGACACAAATTAAACACCTCCAACCAAAAAAAAAAAAAAACAAAATAAAAAAATGCAATACAATATAATCACAACAAACAAACAAAAAAAAACCACCACGATAATAACAACTAATAGAGATAACTAAGGCGGTCAATCATACTACTAGCCAAAAAAGAACTCCCACACAAAGTGAACGAAAAAAAAGCCACCCACAGCGCGAACAGAATAAAAACCTAGACGTTCCCGATTCGGCCAACACACATACTGCAGAAAACCCCCCGTCCCCCTCCTCCTCACCGTCCCCCCAAATACAGAAAACAACACGCGTCCCGCCCCCTGCCAGCCCCCTCCCCTCCCCGTCCACCCACCTCGGATCGACCACCCCCCCACCCCCCCCTCACCCCGTACACATTTATCTATCCCCACGATAACCCCAAAACACACCCCCCCCACCAATATTAGAATTAGAAATTCAAACGCGGTAAAACAAATTCCTCACACTGACTTAAAAAACCACAACACCGAGGGGCACGGGGGATCCGACATGCCCTCCCACCGCGAGCCTCACCAGTCCCTCCCTATAATGACCCCCCCCCGCTGCGTATTCCATGATATGAAGGACGACTGAAAGGAGGTGGATGGGGATTGTAAAAAGTTTTACAACGTAAAATATACCCTATTAAAAATATAATATAATCCGAGATAATTAAGACATTTACCAGTTACCCTTGATAAAACTCACTCTCAAAAATAATAATATATTATATAAAATACTTATATAAACCGGTAAACCGGGCAAGTATGATCACCCGGGTCGTTTCCCCAATGACTCGTGCAATGGAAACCTCGTTTAAGTTTGGATCCTGATTTGAATAAGAAAAGAGATATTTTTGATTTAATTATACTACTAAAATTAAAGGCACAATTAAACAACTAATTAACAAATTAAACTAATTACGAAAGTAAATAAAATGCGACATTTAAGAAAACAAATGCAATTTAAATCCTAAAATTATAAACTAAATTCCCAATTCTAAATTAATGCTAAAGAAAATTTTAGGAAAATTAAAAATATTTTTTAAAGGCTTTTTGGATTTTATATGAATTAAACACTAATTAATCTAAATTAAATCCTAAAAATAGAAATTTAATTGATAAAAATTAAGAAAAATACTTTTTAAGCTAACTTAATCCTAAATTACTTAAAAGATGAGAAAAACATTTTTTTTTTATCACTAATTTTTCTATTTAAAAGGTTAAAATTAAAAAAACTAAAGGTTTGAAAATTAAATGTTTTAAAACTAAATTTGAAGATTAATTTTTAAAAATATAAAACTTAAACTAAAAATTCTATAAAAATACTTTTTATAAAAAGAAATAATGCAGAAAATTAATTTTATCAAAAGCCCTAATTTTTAATGAGTAATTATTAACTAATTTAACTAATTAAACTAAAAAAAACTAATTTATTATTTATAAAAACTATTTTTATAAAACTTAAACTAAAAACTGCCAAAACACAAGGGTTAAAAGTGACAAGACAGAAAGATAAGGGTAGGCGGGGAAAATAAGTTTTTATATAAAAAACACAAAGTTCGAACTAATGGCAGAAATAGTCCCTTAACCTAGGGACTAACTAGACTAAACTATTTAAACTAACGAAGGACTTACTATGAAAATTAAAAGGACTAACTGTGTAAGTAACAAGGACTAACTGTGTAACTTTAATCTTAACAGAAACTATAAAAACAAGCAAGATTGGCCCCTGAAGCAACTAACAACCAACAACCAGCATTCATTTTATAAAATAAACAGCTTATTAACTAACTTTTTAAGACAACTTTTATAAAAACTTAACTACTAACTTATTTAAAATAAGCTAAATAAGCTTATCAGCTTATAAGCTCTAGAAGCTTAGAATTCTATCTATCACTAAATCAACAAAGCAACTCAAGGCAAATGACAGATTTATACTACTCAATAAAATGCTACTTAATCAAACTTTTTAGCAAATCACAGCTTATCTACTCTCTTATGAAACAAATAAATCACAGCTTATGAGGAAAACAGAATAAGAACAAATGCAAAACAATTAGTGTGTACCTTGGCTTTCCAGCATGAACAGGAAAGTGAATCAGCTTATTGTGGGCTTATGGCTTAATCCACATAAGCCCTTAATCAATAACAAAAACCTAATCTAACCTATAAGCTGACCCTCAGCCTACTACAAACCCTTGGAGTCTCAGCAGCCATCCAACTCCAATAGAGACTCCAAGCCTTGAACACGATCAACACAAACACAAATACTTTGAAGGATTTAAAATGAAGAAACGATTTAATATAAAATAACACTTTTATTAAAACTGAAATAAAATTCTTACAACTTTGAAACAAAGTTACATAACATGAAAATTACAATTGATGAAACTTAAAAAACTGAATCGAAAAGAAATTAAACTACTAAAATAAACTAAAAAATTAACCACTAATTATTACTCTCCTCATGTGCTGGAATGATGGGGGTATTTATACCCGAAGCTTGATCTCCTCCCATCTTCTAGGTCCTTCTTCATCTTCATCTCTCGGCCATCCATCAACTCTCTCTCCTTGATCTTTTATAAGAACCGTTGGATTAAAGAGGGTATAAACGGATCAATGATGTGGCCATATGGAGTGTGTTTTAGTTATGTGAAGTATCACTCCACGACACGTCACATCCCACCCAACGATTCTTTTCACATTTTTGTCCCCCAAGGGTGGATTGGTTAAGGGTTTAATTGATATGACAGGATGGTTAATGAGTGTGAGGGTGTGATAACCCCATGTTAATTAGGGTGGGAGTGAATAGTTAAGAAGACTAGGTTTAGGTGTTCGAGTGTGTTCATGTGTGTGTGAGTGAGTATTGATCTCATTTGGGTAAAAGTGAATGCACAGTAAGTGTAATTGGGTATAAGTTTAACCGGGTAGAGGTGGGTTAGGGTATGGGTAGGATCGGGTAATTGGGTTGGGGATTTGATTCTCATTGGCTGAAAGGTGGATCCATGGGTAGTTTGACCCGCGCTTTGACCCGCGCCTTTTATAACTTTGGGGAAATTGCATGATCGGCCCTTGTGTTTGGCAAGCACAATATCAAGTTGTAATTAACTTTGGCAAATTGCATATTCAGCCCTTGTGTTTATAAAAACAATGGAATGGGGTTTTGGTTGACTGTGGTTTAGCTGCAGTTGACTGTAGAAGGCTGAGGCATGATCTCTCTTAGTCTCGGCAATTGATTTCTTTCTTTAGCTTCTTGATCAGTCATATGCCGTCTCGTGTTCGTTTTTGACCTGAATTCTTTGATATTTGACATATCCATCACTGCACACAATAAACTCAGATACACCACATTATTTGCCCGAGTTTTTTTTGCCATTTTTGATCCGTTTTGGGTTTATTTGGGTTTTTTTAAGCATAAATAGATATGTGTATTCTACACTTATCAATATCCATGCCTCTTTTAGAGATGTTCAACCGAGTAGGTAAGATGTCCAACTTAACTTTCCAAGCGTGAATATTGACTTTAATAGGCACGACTTTTATCCAACGGGTTTTGGAAGAGACCACTGGTAACGAGTTTGCGTCAAGGAGATTCCTAACCGAAGCGACTGTAAACTCGCTACAACCTTCTAAAGACCATCTCCATCTATCCTTCGAATTGAAAAGAGTAAATCCCTCCATAATCTTCACGAGTTGAATATATTGAAGCTCTTTAGCTCCAGCTCTTGGAGCTCTACGAAACGAACACATAAGATCATCATGAGATAACTTCAATGCCACTGAAATATTTTTTTGGGTCTCCAATGCATACATTCTGGGAAAGTCAGATTGGAAAGTGTTGTCGCCCCTCCATTTATCCTCCCAGAACCGAATGTTTACCCCGTTGCCCATCTTTCTGTGAATGAATCCCATCAAATCAGTCCCCTGCCTCTGTTATAGTAGTGGTTTAAAACTGCGACCTGTGATATCCCGATTCTTTTGGACGAGTCTTGGTATGAGAAGTGACCTATTGTTATGTTTGTCGCTTTTAATAACTTTAACTTTATTTTAATTTATAAGCAAAAGGTGCTCGAGTTAGTAACCGGAATGTCACTTAGGAAAATATTCAATGAATGTAAATGAAATTGAAATCAAAGTAGGGATTTCTCATAATCTTATATGTCACATTTGAATTCAAGTAGCTTACGTGTTTTAATCATTATATAGAAAAAGTCTGATTTCGGTATAGGTGATTTAAGTAGAGGAATAAAGTTAGAACTCATACTTTTACATCCTGACTTTCATTCGGGGTTATTGTTGTTGCAAGTGGAGATGAGAAAAGCGTTTATATTCTTTTTAGTAACAACATTTCGTTCTAACTAACCTGTTTTCTATTACATTCATAAACGAATTCATCTGATTAAAACTAATTTTTAAAGAACCTTTGACATCAACACATTACGCACACAACTACTACACACAACCCGTGTGCAACACACGGGTCTGAATGCCTCGTATAATTTGAACTATAATTCTTTTCATTCCGCGAATCAAACATCATACGTAATGTTATCCTATTACAATTACATCAAAGTACACCAGATCACAGTGAACCAAACAGGTCCTTAGAGTTTACTAGATGATTATCTGTGCATAGCGGCGACAATACTGTATAAAGGTTTAACTTGTGTGTGCAATTTTCTTTTATGTATATATGATTGGAGTAAGTGAGAGCAAGAAAGTTACTAGTTGTTTAAATTGTAATTAAGTAATTGCATTACTTTTTATTAGACGAATACCAAAGTAAAACGACATTGTATAGCGACAAATAATTATACTTGCGAACTTGTAGTATGATAACACTTACGTGTTCAATTTGTAGTCCTTGCGAGAAAATTATATATATGTTGTAAACTAAAAAATAATAAGAGTTTAAAAATTAAACAATATTTAATATATTAATTTATTGGTGGATGTTGCTGCCATTTTTAATCAAGGATATTATAAGCGATCAACATTACTTAAATTTTAAGCATTTTAAGTTTATGAAATGCTTATCCATGCATTATAAGCAGGGTTCTAAAAGGCGCGTCATGGCGCAGCTAAGGCGTGAACTCCACGTTACGAAATAGACATAGGTGTCGGGTCTAGGCGTGACGTGAGATGAAAGGTGAAAATGCGCGATAAGGCATGAGGCGTGATGGGTTTTTTGGATTCAACTCCGAAAAAATTAAAAATAAAGAAGATTACATACATGGATAGTTTTTTAACTTTACTCATTATGTACAACGCTTTTTGTAAACTCAATATATATAAAATGTGATCTAAATATATAAAATTTTTCATATTTAAGGCCGCCATAAACTACGCTTTAAAAACACAAAGGCTTCGCCATGAATACCAAGACGTGCGGCTTGGTAATTCTGCCATACCACGCCTCACGCTATTTATAACTTTGATTATAAGTAGTAAAAGTGTAAAGCAAATTTATAGATTAAAACTTAACTTAAAGCATCTATAATGAAATTGTCATCATTATAGACGAGACTGGTACTCGTCGCTGCTATAAAACATTTAACCATAATATTGCAATTACAATAATTTGTCGCTATAAATACCCATCATTATAAACGGATACGAGTGAGGTCATAATAAAAAGGTATAATTTCATATATCATTTTATTTTTGTGATTAATTTAATATATACTCAAAGTATAACCATTGAATATACAGTGTATAATATTTTTAATACATATTTAGTTAAATATGAAACTTTTAACTAAAAAGATGAGAGAGATGAAATTGTTACTAACTAGCATGACACCCGCGTAAAGCAGCGATTTCAGGAGCGAATGTAGTTTAATGATATTATGATTTTACGTTTTTTGGCGAGCATTGTTTAACGAGTTTTTTTTATAATTGATGATTGTTTATAGCGATTGCGTGTTTGTGTTGTGCAAGATTTTGAACAATTAATATGTCATGTCATTATATGCAAATTTGAAAAGTTATTAATTTTAACTACAAACATATTAAATTCATTATACTCGTTACATTTTATTATTGTAACATCTAATTTAATGT
>BQNB010120378.1:0-20645 GCA_026074375.1 Tanacetum coccineum
TGTCTTCATTTCTTCTTTTTCTTCCTTAAATAAGTTTAGGGACTTAACAAGTTTAGTCCCTAAACTTGTTTTTCTTGACTTTTTGGCTTCGGGTTTGTCTTGGGTTGACTTAGGTTGACTTTTCTACACTTGGGCTTGGACTTTGACTTTGTCTTTTTCCTGCTTTTCCATTTCGAGTCCGGTTTTGTCGTTTTGGTTTCGTTTTTCGTCCTTTTCTTAGATATCCGTTCCTGCACAACACAATTAGCAAAACAAGCATATATTTGGCATTTTAAGTCCGTTTTTGGTTATTTTAGCTCATTTTTAAAGGTAAAAGGTATGTGTAATTAAGCATATACCAGAAAGTTTTCTATAAAGTGATACAATTTATGTTTGAAAGAAAGATAGTATCAAAAGTATACTAAGTGATAGGATCTAGGTTGCGTAAGAGGATTTCTCATCACATGTGTATTTTATACGAATTCTATCGTTGCGATGTACGCATCATTCGATCGTACTTTATTATATAATAACCGAGCGACATAATTATAGGTCGCGGTCGAGTTCGTTAGCGGTGACGTTTCGTGATTGGTTGATTATTGATCGTGTTCTTCGATCAAGGTGAGTTCCCTCGCTTTTGAACTATTTTAAATGTTTTATAAACCCGTGATGGGGATAGATGCATGTTTTGAAAAGTGAACACAAGTTGTTTTATATGCACTTGTTGTTGTTGTTTTGAACAATAGAACACAAGTAACATTTGGTGTACTTGTTGTTGTTTGTTCTGGAAAGTGGAATGCAAGTAGTTTTAAACGTAGTTGTTGTTGCTTGTTTATAAATTGAACATAAACAGTTTGATATATGCTTGATGTTGTGGTTTGTTCTAAAGATGGAACGCAAGTGTTTTGAAATGATAATATGATTTCATTGTCGTGAGTTTATGCCTTTGACTGTGTACTCGTTAATTACCGAGGAGGTAAACGCTGAATACATTAATTTGATCTATTGGGTTTGACAACCCTGTCCGGGGTATGAATCCTGAATTGAATAATGAGCACCATGTAACGGACATTTTGTATTGAGAAAGGGGTAGTGGCATACTACCCGGTCACCTATTTATCTATGATGATAAATGTGTTAAGGTTCGGTACACGGGCTCATGATAGTTGGAAATGTGGTATGGCTTGCCTAGCTAGCAAGTCATACATGTTTTTGGTGGAACCAAATTGCGTTCTAAGGTTACAAATGTTTTGTGGAACCAACTATATGTTCTAATTGTTACTTAAAAACTCTATGAATTCACTCAACCATTGTGTTGACGTTTTTAAGCATGTATCTCAGGTTTAGGTGCTTGTGATGGCTTGGATGGGACGGAACACGGATATCAAAGATTGGAACTCGGTGAAATTTTGTACATTCGATAAAGGAAATTTTACAAAAACAAGTCGTGATGTGACCCACTAGAAATATATTTTCTAAACTGGTTTGAGACCTGGTAACTCTGATCTTCTTTTTAAATAAATCGAATGTGATTTTGTTTTATAAACGTCTCTTTTGAAGTCGTTTACTGTGACTCGTATGCATATATTATGAAGTAACACCCTAAAGTGATATTCCGCTGCGTTGTAAATTTGAGAGTGTTACAACATACGAATACCGGATGACATGACCATTTCATACACTGACGAGGCTGCCTCAAAGGACGCATTAATCAATGAAATATTTCCTTCCTTTGCCACCAACGCTCATTCATCTGCTAATATAGTTTCGAGAGCTATCTTATCTACTAAAAATGAGCACGTTGACAGCATTAACGATTTGTTAATTGACAGATTTCCTGGCGAAGAGAAGGTTTACTATAGTTTTGATGAAGCGGAAGACGACACACACAACTATTATCCTTTGGAATTCTTAAAGTCGCTCAACGTGAGCGGATTGTCCCCTCATTATTTGCGCTTGAAAATTGGTTGCCCGATTATTCTTTTAAGGAATCTCGATCCGGCAAATGGATTATGTAATGGCACGAGGCTGATATGCAAACCCTTTGATCCTAATTTCATCAATGCTGAAATTGCTGCCGGACAACACGCTGGAGTTAGAGTGCTCTTGCTAAGAATTCCTCTTGCTCCATCTGAAGAAGACATGTTCCCTTTCAAACTAAAGACAACATAAATCCCTATCCGCCTTAGCTTTGCGATGACTATCAATAAAGCCCACGGGCAAACAATTCCAAATGTAGGTGTCTATTTGCCTTTTTCTCGCATGATCAGCTTTATGTTGCGTTGTCTAGAGGGATATCACGTACAACTACCAAAGTATTAGTGAAACCAGAAAAAGAGTTTGGTCAAGACGGAGTCTACACCTCAAATGTCGTGTACCAAGAAGTTTTACACGCCAGTAACGTGCGTTGTTAGATTTTATCTCATAATAACGATGTAATCTTTTACTTTCATCTTTTCAAAATGTATTTTTTGATGCATGTTAAGAATTTGTTGCCCAATTTCAATTTGATCTTTTCACGTTATATTTTGAAGGTTACATGAAACACTTACCACAATATCGTATATACTTAATTATCTGCCGCTAGGAATTTCCGCCGCTATGCGCGGGTACTCGCCTAGTGTAAATTAAAAGTTATTTCAAATTAGTTTTTTAAAGGTTTAAAATCCACAAATTAGATAAAAACAAAAGGGAAAAACAAAAAAGTCAACATATAGGGAAATACAACATGTGAACACTGCAAAAGAGAACTATCAAAAAGTACTTTTCTTTCTACTTTTCCGATCACCCCTTAAGTTTTCCGGCAAGTAAAATCCATGATAACCATTTTAACAAATCTAAAAACAACAAGAGATAATTAGATCTAAGATCCAGTACACCTCCACGTGCGTAGCAAATAACTCTCCTTTTCCAAAGGTCATTATACACGTTGTTGAGGACGACGGTGGTGAGGACAACGATGGCGAGGACGGAGGTGGTTAGGAAGGCCAGTGGCGGACCCAGCTGAAAACCTAAGGTAGTTCCTGTTTTGACCACGACAAAAAAGATGAAAAACCGAGTGCTTAAATTGGGTCGGGTTGAATTATCTAGTCTAACCACATCGTATTGAATCAGGTTGAGTCCAAATACAAAATTAAACACCATGTTTATTTTTTTTAACGGCAAAGATGAAATATATATTTTTTTTTTAACACCATGTTTATTGATTCGTATACAATAGATAAGGTTCTTGAAATCAAAGGTAACAAAGTTATAACAGATTCATCCTCTAATTTTTCATTTGATTAGTCTAATACGGAGTATCAATATAAGGTAATCAAAATTGAATATTTAATTGTATCTTGAGGCATTATGAAATCCAAAGCTTAAATCGCTTGATTTCTTAGATCTGTGGTTAAGGCGGCAATCATCAAATCCTTATCTGCTTATGGCGATCATCAAATCTTAATCGGTGATTGGCGATCATCAAATCTTAATCGGTGATCCCTCTTATTTAATTACCCACAATTAAATAGCCTCATCTTAATCAAACCTATTGATCTCCTTTCAATCCAAATTACTTCTATTGTCTGCTCATGGCCTTTAAATCTCGTAGTAACGCGGATCATACCCGCTTAATTTCCAAATTCCTATCTTATCACTAATTTTTCCAGAAGATTCCACACTAGAAAGATCTTTGGGGTACTAGGCATTCATATGGGACGGTTGTTGTTTTTTGCTTTGTGGTCTTCGTTTTTTTTATACCGAATCGTAATGTCTATCAGTGAGGGAGGGAAATAAAAAAAAAAGTTTTTTTGCTTTTGTCTTGCCTTTATCAATGTAGATAATGTTGGAGAGGCTTGTTGGGAAAAACCTATGCACCGTTTTTATGTCATGGTCTCGGAACGTTAAGCATGTACCAAGCTAACGTTGGCTCGCTTTTGAACGTGATTCGATTCCTTACTAAACGTTGTTCTCATAAGTTTCATCATGTTCGTGCTCCTACAACCTACGGCCTTTGTTTGGTGTGTGTGTTGAAGGGTTTTTGTTTCGGTCTCGCCCTTACCACTTGGCTCTTCTGTCGCCCCCAGCTTTCGGTCTTAGATGATTAGTGCATGGTTTTTTTGCAAAGAGAGATCTAGACTAATTTTTGTCCTGGGGGAAAGGTTGGAGGTTAATACATTTTTTCATCTTATTAATAACCTAAGTGTGGTTGTTCCATATTGAGGGGTTCTTGGATATCGAGAAGTTTATTAGGAGGATTATGGGTTATGATTAGTTATTCTGCCAAACAAAACAAACGTTAAATTCATGAATGATACATACGGGGGTTGTTGGGTGGTGGTTGCTTCTTGGTTCGTTTCGGTTTTGTAATAATGATCCAAAAATGATTTTGTTGCAGTGATTCGGTTATTGTTTGGATCGGATATTGAGGTTGACTTAAGTACTAGTGATGAAAAGTATACCTTAATGGTGGGGTATCATGCTACTTTCTAAGATGGTTTCATATGGGGTGTGGTTTTCATTGGAATTAGAAGATGGGTAAAATTGAAGGACCTCTTTGCTCCGGTAACGCCTCTATGTATCAAGACAAAACATTTCTTAATAACATCCTTGACAGTTTTAAGATCATTGTGAAAGGGTAAGGTTTTTTAGAGATTCGAGCTACTTCAAGGAGGATGTTTGTTGTTTCGGTCCCCGTCTTGTACAAGAAGTCCCCGAGGTGGATTCATTGTTCAGATGACGAATCAGTTAAGAATGAAGCAGACATTACTGTTGTGGTAATATGTTAACAACGAAGTGAAGAGTGTGTGTGATAGTGAAGCATATTAACTGTCTCTAATACTTTTTTCGGGGGATATTGGGGTAATGGCGCTCAAGGATCATGATTATTGTAGTTGATCAGAACACTTTATGGATTAAGGAGGTTTCTAAAGGACCCTTTCAACTTTTTCGATTTACTTAGTTGGCAATATTATTAAAATGGAAGTTGGTTATTTGGTAATTCTGGCATGGAGGTCTAGTAGCAATCCTTATCCGCCAGGTGTTTACCCTGAGGAAAAAAAGGGTAATGTTACTTTGAACAGAAGCACAAGGAAGTTCAAGGAGAAGAATGTTATTCAGTTCTCATTTCATAATTCACGATATCGTTGTAGTTCGCGTCGTTTTTTTTGAGGAAAGTGGAGGGGAGAGAAAATCTGGATATTAACATTCAGTCAGTTGGTAGGGTTTATCAGGGACATACGAAAAGGGAGGGAGGTTCTATATTAGATTTTTTGACGAGATGATTAAAGGAGGTCCCCTATACTATGGGATTAATTGGAGGGATGCACCAAGGATATGGAGATGATTCTTTGGATCTAATGTGAGGTCTATGAAGTGTTACTGTTGAATTGTTTATCCTTAAATATTTACTGGCCTAGGGTCCTAGGCCAAAATAGTTTTTGGAATGCGGGTGGTTGGGAGTTAGGGTTTAATCTACTAAGCATTAAAGTGTATAATTGTTTTATAAGTTAGTTACTTGTCTCTTCAAGAAAGATTCAAGAAGAAATTAGAGAAGGTGGGAAATTGAGTTTTTCTGTTTGCGAGGTTAATATTTCGGGTGGTGGTAACTATCAGTTTGATCATATCGTTTGATGACGGTGATGAGTTGAAGAAAGAGCTCTGTGGTACTCTGGTGCCATTGTATGTGTTTTGGGACCCTCAATGTTTTTCACAAAAACACCATATTATTTCGATAAATTTTCTCCTGGATAATTTCTGTTTTTTTTGCTTTGTAATGGTTACGTGGATTCCAAGGAAGATTCAATTATTATTTATATCTTGTCTTTGCTCCTCAATCATACGCTTCTAAATGGTCAATTATGAGATTTCAGTGCTTCTCTTATCAATCAGTGGAATGGGGTAGTGTAGGGTGATGGGAGGATTTCAACACGAAGTTCAGATATAAAGAGGATAGTGGGGGTCTACTTTTTTGCTCACAGGAGCTTGTTCGTTTAATTCATTTATTTCTCAAATGCGGGTCTTAATGAAGTTGATTGGAAGGGTATCTTTCACATGGGCTGGGCTCATCACTTCGGCATCTAAATATGAGGTGGGAAAATTAGAACGTTTCTTGGTGTGACAATCAGATGGTTTTCTTTCCTTGTTTCCTCATTATCTCAGCAGTTTTTCAGTATTGTCTAGATTAGAATAGACATAGGCCTCTCGGATCATCGTCCTATTTTCTCGGGATGATGCTCGTTGATTTTGGAGTCTAGTAGTTTCGGTTATACATTCTTGGCTCTCTATTTCCTGGTTTCGATCAAATGATAAGTCCACTTGAAACTCTTTTATTCTTGTTGATAGCAAACGGGGATGATTAGATTCAAAAAGAAGCTTAATTATTTAAGAGGGAAATTGTAAATGGTTGTGCTGGAGTACAAAAATATACAGTCGAAATAGTATTAGAGATGTCATGAATAGCTTAAGGACCATTGATAAGTTGTTGGACCATAGGAGAGGTCGTTTACTGTGATGTTTTGTTGTTTTCTCGTATGGAAAGATTTGTGAAACACAGTTAGGAATTAATAACTCCTGGGTTGGTTAATTGTGTTTTTGTTTCAAAAGGAGGAACGGAAAAGTTAGATAGGCTTTATAGAAGGATGAGACCGAAAAATTCTAATTTTTTTATGGTTTTCATTAATATAGAAAGCGTGCCAACTTTCTGTTCAAGGGTTTTTATGATTGATGGAGAAATGGGTGGACGATCCCATTCGTGTTAAAAGATGATTTCGTAATCACTTTGCGGATGATTTAATGTCCGGGTACGCACCCATGGCAGATTAATTTTTAGTTTTCCTAATCGGTTGTCTTTTGAGCAGGTTTACTGATTTGGAAGCTATCGGTTTGAGACGAAGAAAATCGCCAAAGCTTGTTTGGGGATGTGGAGAGAACAAGAGAACAAAATCTCCAGGTCCCGGTTGGATATTTGTTTATGTTTGATTATCCGGACCGGATGGATATAATTTACTTTTGAATTCCTTCAGCATAGTTGTCTTCGGGGACAGAAGTTTTTTTGGTCAGTTGTTGGGGGGGCAGATTTTTGCACTATGCTTGTCAATTATCGGTTTTTCTCATACACATGGGGTTTTTTTTTTTTTTTTTTTTTATTTTGTTGCAACTGGAATGTTATGTTTATGTAAATTCTTCTTTGTCTTTACCCTCATTCTTAATTGGTGAGATGCAACTAAAGCAAGAGGATCGGAGTTACGTTCATGCATCAAACGAACTTCATTTGCATGTCTTTCGTGTTGTTGCAGGTAAGCATGAAGCTGATCAACATTGGTAGTATGCAAGTCTTTGACCAATTTAACATCAGTAACAAATTTGCTCCATTCATCAGGAAGAGTGTTTAAAAACTTGGTGTTAACTTGAAATTGCTCCAATGGCATCTTGTAGATGTTCATATCATTGAGTAACAGAGTGAACCTCAAGTAGTACTCATGTAACGACTCTCCTTTCTTGTAAGTGAACTTATCGAATTCATCATACAGCTTACATTCTCGTTCTTGTTTTGTTAACGACGTTCCTTGCATTAGCAGTTTAATCTTCTCCCAAAGATCTTTTGCAACACGATGTTGACTCACAAGAGCATAGATTTCAGTTGGAAGGCCTTGGAGAATGATGTTTATTGCTTTGATGTCACAATCAGCTTGAATGGCTTCAGCGGGAGTCAGTTCAATATATTCCTTAAGCCTTGTTACTCCATCCTCAGTGATTGAAGGCCAAACGAGTGGTCCTTTTTCAACAGAGGCAAGAATCATTCTTCCATGAGGTCTATTCAACATATACAGTTCCATTCGGCTCTTCCAAGAATCATACAAGTGTTTTTCAAGCATTGGTGGTTTGTTGTCTCCTCCTGAAAGAAGTGACTTATCGGCAAGAGTCGTCATTGTGGTATCAAAAAGATTACGAATTGATCGATCGGTGGTGGAAAGAAATTGTGTTTGGTTATGTGTTTGTTGAGTCTTGAAATGAAACTACACGGGATTTTACAATTCTCGACAAAACCGGGAAAACAAGTGTTTGTTTCACGGGATTTTACAAGTCAAAGAACTAACCGTATAATTTATAATTTGAGTAATTTGAGTTGTTGAGTTTGAAAATAAACAATAGATAAGCTCGTTCGGTTCTAATTAACAATTACTTGTTCGGTTCAAACTGAGTTATCTCGTTCGGTTCAAGTTAGAAACACTCGTTCGGTTCAGGTAGTCTAAACTCGTTCGGTTAACCAAGTCTAAACTCGTTCGGTTCAAGTAAACTAAACTCGTTCGGTTCAATAAATCTAAACTCGTTTGGTTCAACAAGTCTAAACTCGTTCGGTTCACGTATGAAACCACTCGTTCGGTTATGCTTGAGAATACCTTCGTTCGGTTCAGACTATGAAAACACTCGTTCGGTTATGCTTGAATTTAGCTCGTTCGGTTCAAACTAAGAGTTATCTCGTTCGGCTATCTTGTTCGGTTGAGCTCGTTCGGTTCCAACTACTACGAAACTCAAATTTTCAAAACTCAAAAAGACATATTTTTGAATGGTTTTTAGCAAAAAATCTTGTACAACTAGTGTTACTAACCTTATAGGAGCAATAAAAATGAAAACTTTAAGGTTTTTAAGCCAAAAATTTTGAATCACTATTTTGCTCTTTGTAAAGGTTTTTGAACACAAATCAAACACAAAAAACTAAACACACCACTCCATGGCTCTTGATACCAATTGAAGAAACATGTAATCTTATGATCCAAACCAAGAACAAGAGAGAGATGAGAGTTGTGATGTTTAGAGAGAGAAAGTGGTGGAATGGATGACGTTATTACTATA
Organism: Tanacetum coccineum; assembly: GCA_026074375.1. Classification (NCBI taxonomy): domain Eukaryota; kingdom Viridiplantae; phylum Streptophyta; class Magnoliopsida; order Asterales; family Asteraceae; genus Tanacetum; species Tanacetum coccineum. The sequence goes on from BQNB010120378.1 coordinate 8,818, forward strand.
TGGAAAAATATGGAAAATGAAACAACCAACCCCTCTCCAGGGCTAGGAGAGGGCTTATATAGTTACATGATGGCCGGCCCATGGGCTATGATGAACTTCCCATGGGCCTTGGGCTGGATTAGCTTCTATACTTAACATGACACAATCTACGAGCTAAGACCTATTACAACTTGGAAGTGACCGACACTTTTTGTGTTTCCAACATTGTCCCCTCATTACTTGCGCTTGAAAATTGGCTGCCCGATTATTCTTTTAAGGAATCTCGATCCGGCAAATGGATTATGTAATGGCACGAGGCTGATATGCAAACGCTTTGATCCTAATTTCATCAATGCTGAAATTGCTGCCGAACAACACGCTGGAGTTAGAGTGCTCTTGCTAAGAATTCCTCTTGCTCCATCTGAAGAAGACATGTTCCCTTTCAAACTAAAGAGAACATAATTCCCTATCCGCCTTAGCTTTGCGATGACTATCAATAAAGCCCAGGGGGAAACAATTCCAAATATAGGTGTCTATTTGCCTTTTTCTCGCATGACCAGCTTTATGTTGCATTGTCTAGAGGGATATCATGTACAACTACCAAAGTATTAGTGAAACCAGAAAAAGAGTTTGGTCAAGACGGAGTCTACACCTCAAATGTCGTGTACCAAGAAGTTTTACACGCCGAGTAACGTGCGTTGTTAGATTATATCTCATAAGAACGATGTAATCTTTTACTTTCATCTTCACAAAATGTATTTTTTGATGCATGTTAACAATTTGTTGCCCAATTTCATTTGGATCTTTTCACGTTATATTTTGAAGGTTACATGAAACACTTACCACAATATCGTATATACTTAATTATCTGCCGCTAGGAATTTCCGCCGCTATGCACGGGTACTCGTCTAGTGTAAATTAAAAGTTATTTCAAATTAGTTTTTTAAAGGTTTAAAATCCACAAATTAGATAAAAACAAAAGGGAAAAAAAGTCAACATATAGGGAAATACAACACGTGAACACTGCAAAAGAGAACTATCAAAAAATACTTTTCTTTCTACTTTTCCGATCATCCCTTAAGTTTTCCGGCAAGTAAAATCCATGATAAAAAACAACAAGAGATAATTAGATCTAAGATCCAGTACACCTCCACGCGCGTAGCAAATAACTCCCCTTTTCCAAAGGTCATTATACACGTTGTTGAGGACGACGGTGGTGAGGACAACGATGGCGAGGACGGAGGTGGTTAGGAAGGCGAGTGGCGGACCCAGCTGAAAACCTAAGGTAGTTCCTATTTTGACCACGACAAAAAAGATGAAAAACCGAGTGCTTAAATCGGGTCGGGTTGAATTATCTAGTCTAACCACTTCGTATTGAATCAGGTTGAGTCCAAATACAAAATTAAACACCATGTTTATTGATTCATATACAATAGATAAGGTTCTTATCGATGTTTAATATCAAACATCACATAAAATCTATCTTTCGATAAAAAGTTTATCTTTAAAACATTGATAAATAAGTGTAACTAATTGTTATTTTTTTGGCGAAAATTACTTAATTAAATATGTGTAATAATTTATTAGTTTACTGGTAGTAATCTTTTATCTAGTAAAGGAAAATGTAAAGTGAGACTTTCCTATTTAGAAAAAAAAATTGTTTCCTTAATAAGAAACATTCTTTTAGTTATTACTATTTTTTTTAAGATTATAAATAAAAAAACCCTCAATATTTGCCTAATTTGGAAAAATAAAATTTTAATTCGTTTTTCATGTTTATAGAAAGAAAAAAAAATACGCATGGACTCAATAAATCATGTTTAATTGTTTTGGACCAAAATGAAAATTTTAAAATAAAATACACTTAAAAATACGCTTCTCTTCAAAGTTTTACCTGAGAACATTGTTCTTTTTCAAACCTAATCGTTCTTCTCATTCTTCCTCAAATCCCTAAATCTAAACCTATATAACGTCAGTGAAGAACCCTAATCTAAACGATGTTGAAGAACCAAAATCGTATATTACAATCGAAGTATATATAACTATTGTTAAAATTGGAAAACTATCGATCCAAGGTATGATTTTTTGTTTTAAATCTTTCAGTTGCGATCTATTTAATATCAAATTAATAAGATTTGTGATACAAGATGAAGTTAATGTGTTGTAACTCCCTCAAATAATCTTAGTAAGACAACTGTTGTGTTGTGATTCTCATTGTGAAGTAGGCAGGGCCGGGAGCCAGAAAGTTTGGCTCAAAGGGGCACACTTTGATTTTTTTTTAAAAACTACATTACAAACTGGTTCTTGGGGGGGGGGGGGGGGTTACAAAAAAAAAACCCGAATATTTTAAAAAATTTACACTACAATTTTTTTCACTAGGGGTTCTTTGTTGGATAATTGGGATTTAAACCGCAGCTTGCTTCTACACTTCGCTGCAACTTACAGCTACACATTGCTGTTCCACCTTGCTATTGCATTATGTTCTAAGAAAATATGTAAAGATGTTAGATTGATTAGAAACAAATAGACTTGATTTTGTGGCGTTTTCTATTTTCCTTCCATTTCAATAATAATGGTATCTATATATAGTGTACTAGATGAGATTAAAGGAAAAGGTGAAAGTTGCTGAGCTAGTAAAGTTGTGTGTTTTTGAATGAGTGATTAGGGAGAAGTGTGTAAGAGCATACTTAGATATGCGGATGTGAGTGGTATGGGATAAAATGCTTTTGGATTTCAATGCCAACATGCTTCTTACATTCGTTATGTTTTGGATTTATAATTATACTTTATTTCTAGCGGTAGAATCGTTTTCTATAGCTTAAAAATAAATGAGACAGACGACCCCTCGTGATTGCCCGGAGGAGAAGAATAGGTAAGGATGACAGAATTGGAACCGGTGAGATTTTTGACCCAACACAAAAGTGCTACCAAGCTGAATCGCATATTATTGGAATATTATTGGTGCATGTAGATAGAGGGGTTACACAAGTTGCTCAAACTAGGTTCGGGTCATATTGGGATTAAATGGTTCAAGTGTATCACGACATAATGGAATTTTATTGACACGGGTGGAAAGAGATTACACAAGTTATGGAGCATATTTTTTTTTGAACGGCAATTAGAAATTTTATTAAAAAATGCTAGTAAGAAGCTAGCAAGAAAAAGTCACACGCAAATCGATCCAACAGACAAAAGAAAAAAGAAACAGAATAAGTTCTAACGATACAAAACAAACACGCAAAAAAATCGACGGCTACTGAAATCAAAAAGGAGATCCCAACGCGACGCCTAAAAAAAAGACCTCCCATGGACGAAGCCGAACACCCGTTGAAACGTACCACAAATGCAAAGAGATCTAACCGGCATTCTTTGTTCGTCTCTTTAATGCATTGTGTAGGAGAATAGTTTCTTTTACATTGCCATAATAACTCCAAATCTGTAAATCGCTTGGAAAATAATCTTTCCACATATGTAATTGCGCGAGAGAGAACGACCCTTGAATATTCCCTTTGGGATCTCTATAGCTCCAGCGTTTTTCAGAATCTAGCTCGTCAGTAATTAGAGGACCAACATAATCAAGCCACGTAGAACAAGACTCTTTAGCAATGTTTAGATCATTACCCGGGGGCGTAGATGGAGACACAATGCTAGAATCATTTGCAACTTCTGGGATATTAACTTCCAAAGAGACGTTAGTCGATGGGTTAACATCCGCATTATCTTCAATGGTATCATTACCACGATCACCATCAAAATGATCCTCAAGAATCTCACCTTCCACATTATTAGACATATTATTATTTACCACCCCACATTTCTCAGTAACATTGTTAGAACAATCTTCAATATCTTTTTCAACATCATCGTCCAATTTCTTTCCCATACAATCCTTGACACACCCATCATCCGATTCACCAATGATCTCGCCTTCTTCAAAGGAGTCCACCGATTTACCAGGAGCGTTCATTTCGTAACCCATTTGCTCCTTCTTATCATTGATCTCCCCTTCTTCTTGTGACTCGTTTATACTATGTATATCCTGATCATTTCCCGACGCCTCTGATTCATAATCATGTTGTGAGATGTTGTCTAGTGAAGCAAAATCAGGTACCCAATTTGCAAACTCACGAACTCTAACCTGGTATCTGACTCCCTTGATATTTGGATATTGGATTAATAAAATAAAGTTTAAGTCATACATTCAATATAGGGATGAGCATTTAGGCTCGAACCCGGTAACGAATCGGAACCGTACCGGCGGTATCGTACAGAAACGGTATCGTATCAAAACGGTATCGACTCTCGATATACGGTACGGGACCGGTACTATGAATCGAGCAAAAAAAAAATTCGGGACCACTAATTCGGTACTGGTACCAAAACGGAATAGTACCGAAAAATACCCGAAATTTGAGTAGTCATAAGGAAAGAAACCAAACGTCCCAAAAACCTATTATAACAACCATGGCTCTGTCAAAAATCTAAAAATATTAATCCTTAAGTTATTATTAATCACTCAAATCATCAAATTTACTATCTTTAGATCATCTCTATCATCATCATCGAAAAAAAATAAAGTTTCTCTTTTTTTACATATGTAATAAGACGTCCCTAACATGCACCGTAATTTGCAAGGATTATTAGTTTATTTTATCTAATAATCAGGATATATAGTTACATCAATGATTATTAGTTTATATATCGAATTCACACATATCGGTATACATATATTAGCTTGTCGACTCAAGTTGTTAGTCACATACGAGTATATTATTAGTATATAATAATTATTAGTTTATTATATCTAGTTCGCATATATCAGTATACATAGTTACATCAATGATTATTAGTTTATTTTGTATCTTATTCACATATATTGATTTTATGCTGAGAGATGACACAATTTTTAAAGAAACCTTAATGTTGATATTGATGAATCGGATTCGGGTTATGATAATGAGCCCTCGGTTCGAAATGACTCGAAAATGCATGTTATATCCTATTTTTTGTTGTTATAGAAACTTACTAGCGTGAAATTTAAAATTTTGTTTTTAGTCTAATAAAAAACGGGAAGTATCAGATCGGTACCGATTTCCCGGTACCGGTTCCGGTACCCGAATCCCATTCGGTACGGTACCGGTACACCCGTTTCATACTCGGAAAAAAATCGATACCACCAATTCGGTACGGGTTTGGTACCAATCTGGTACCGTGCTCATCCTAATTCAAAATATCTATTTGTGTGCATGTCAGTTGCTAGTATGTTTAGGTGGTGTTTGACTCATCTATGTGTGCGGGTGATTATTCTTTTAAAAAAATTAGGTGATGTTTTAGGTATCTAAATAATTTGGAGACTCGTCTATGTGTGTGGGTGATTATTCTTTTAAAAAAATTAGGTGATGTTTTAGGTATCTAAATAATTTGGAGACTCGTCTATGTGTGTGGGTGATTATTCTTTTAAAAAACTTAGCTGAGGAAAACCAGTCGAAAATTGAACTGAACCGAACCGACAAACAGAGCCGAGTCGAACCGAACCAAGCCGACCAAAACTAAACCGACCATTTTTGGTTCGGTTTTTTGTTTTGTATACTTAAGGTTTTCTGTTTCGGTTTTGCTCAGTTTGGCTTAAAACCAAGATAAATATGTCTAAACTATCTATTTGGTTCAGTTTTGCTCGGTTCACTTCGGTCCTGTTTTCGGTTCATGTTTTCCTCAAAGTCGATCTTTGGTTTGATTTTTGTCCGTTAGGTTAAATATGTCTAAACTATCTATTTGGTTCAGTTTTGCTCGGTTCACTTCGGTCCGGTTTTCGGTTCATGTTTTCCTCAAAGTCGATCTTTGGTTTGATTTTTGTCCGTTAGGTTCGGTTTTGAACCGATGGTCACCCCGATCGACAAGTATGTGAGTGGCATGGTTATTTAGGAGGTTCAAAATGATACAACATATACCTACGACAAATTGATGAAGTAAAGTTCTAAGTTAGTTTAAAATTTTGATGTTGGTGTTTTTAAGAAGATATAAATTGTTTGTGTGATGATCTATTTTGGAGTTAGTAGGTTAGCGGGTTGCAGAGTGTGTTAAAGCGGTAACTATTCAATATGGTCTAAAGGGATCAACAAAAAGTTTTGGTTCGAGTCCAAGGGTGGGTGATCGGGGTTTCAAAACCGTACGAAGGATATGTTGACTAGTAAATGGCATACGTTGAATGCCAATTGCCAAAAGTTCAACGCCGCGTACAAACGGGCCAAACGTTTGGGGAAAAGTGGCGAAAACGATGTGGATTATTTGAAACGGGCTCAAAGTATTTACCGTGACGAGCATAGAGGGGTCGCGTTTTCTCAAGAAGATGCTTGGGCCGTTTTGAGATTCCACCCGAAATGGGACGCACCGGAACAAGTTGACTTAACCGGAGACGTCCCCGGGGCTAGCCAGGAGGATCTATTCGGTCACGATGCACGACCACGTCCGCCCGGCAAACAACGGCCCGCCAAGAAAAGCAAATCCGACGCAACGGCGAGCACCGGTGGAAGTAGCGCGTCGGCCCAATTCGGGGAGCTAATGGAGCAGGAGCTTCGTCTGAAACGGGAAGCCGCCGAAAGGGCTTTCGAAGCTCAAGCCGAAAAAGACCGCACACTAATGCGGTTGGAGGAGTTGAGGTTTCTAGCTACTAGCACCAAGGATTTGGACGAAGACGACGCCTATTGGATCAAGAAGCAAAAAAAATTGATCAAAAACAAAATGAAAAATGATTTGGGTGACGAGGACGACGAAGACGAAGACGAGTAGTTTTTTTTTTAATTTCGTAATGTATTTTTTTTTCGTAATGTTTTTTTATTTCGTAATGTTTTTTTTTAATTTCGTAATGTTTTTTTTATTTCGTAATGTATTTTTTTTTAATTTCGTAATGTGTTTTTTTTAATGTAATTTGTATGTTTAATTATGAATGAAATAGTTAGTTTGTTAAAATAATGAAATAATTGTTTAGGGGGTTTTATGAAAATAAAGAGGTGAGTGATGTTATTTGGTGTTATGATTAGAGGAGTAGTGTTGGTGTTGGTGTTATGCTGATATGGCGCTGATGTGACACCCAAAAAATGGTGTTACCGTGTTACGATACCTGAGGCTCTTATTGTATTAGTTTGTTTTAAATAAATGTATAATTTTAACTTGCAACATTTAAACTCATAAAATCGAGTATTAACACATACTTAAATTTTTTACGTCAAAACTTCGTGCGTGCACGGGAGTTATAACTAGTTATAAATGAAAATGATACTCGCAGTTAGTGAGTGACGTTGAAAAGTAAAATGCGTATAGTGAGAATTAAGAACTTACATGATTAAACTAAAACTAAATAAAAAGACATTAAAAGGACCCAAATGCTCTAAAATATAAAAATATTAGACGTCTTCTTCTTTTTCACATATCACAGCCCAACTACTTTCTCCCTTCTGCAAAGTGGCTTCATACAAAATATCCGATTACTTTTGCCGTTCAATTTCGATATGCATTTTTTTACATTTGACTTCCTTTGTGTTTCTTCTTTCTTCTTCTCCAAAGTGGTTCCCGCATCAAATCCAAGGTAGGTCCTAAAAATACCTTGCATACCGCTTCTATTAACTCCCGATGTCTAAGGTGGTTCCCGGGAACCACCTGCCACAAAGGTGGGTCTGCCTCTGAGGACGGCGGTGGTGAAGACGACGGTGGCAAGAACGACGATGGGGTGAGGACGGCGATAGTGAAGACGGCGGTGGTTAGGACGACATCAACACCATTCTTTCTATAACAAGTAAGTAAATGTGTCTGAATTTTATTCAGACGTTCTATTTAAAGAATGCCTAAATACATTATAATGTAGTTATAGATAATAATATGTTTCTGATATCTTATTATATCATTTTGTTGTTTCTATTGTAGGATCATTGCGATTTGTTAGAACATAAGTTTGCTGAAGAAAGAGAAAAAAGAGAGGTGCATGATTAGTTTTTAGTGGTGTATATAAGTTGTATATCATATACTAATAATCTTCTGATTTTTATTTGAATTAAAGTTTGTGGAAAAAATGCGAGGAGCAGAAGAGACGAATATCCCAGTTACAAATAGATTAGAAATTCAAAAGGTTGATGACGAACCGCACAACACTCTTTTGGTATAAAATTTTTCTTTGCCATTCAAAATTCGTATAAGCAATGATGCTTGGAACCCACTTTCTCATGCTGGAAAACAACTTGTACATCTATTCAACCACTACATTCTTTACTATCTTCATAATCATTCATTTCATGTCAACTTTATCAATGTCTATCCGTGATCTATATAAAAACTAGGGGTGAGCTCGAAAAAAACCGAAAACCGAAAAAATCGAACCGAAACTAAAAACCGATTTTTCGGTTTTTACTTTTTTAAAAACCGAAAAAAGTCGGTTCGGTTTCGGTTTTCGTCCAATAACTGAACCGTAAAAACCGAACCGAACCGGTTTTGGTTTTATAATAATATATAATTAATATAATATAAATAAATAAATAATAAATCCATTCATATTTATTTTTAAAGAGTAAACTGCAAAAATCATCCTTGTGGTTTGTACTTTTTGACACTAATCATACCTAACCGATACTATTGACAATAATCATCCCTGAGCGCTCAAATGTTCGGCAAAAATCATCATTCACCACGAATTATAGAGGGTAATTATGTCATTTAAAACACACAGGGATGATTTTTGCCAAAATATGTTTAAACCAAGGGATGATTTTTGTTGTTTTACAAAAAAAACTAATATTCACAATTATAATTATTTTTTACTTTTTTTAATTAAATCATCACTTCATTATAATAATAGAATTTACAACAAATTAGAGGGGAGCGGAGATACTATCCGGGCCTTCACTCTTTTGCGTCAAAGGCGATATTATTATTATTATTATTATATTTATTTAATTCTATTATATTTAATAGTAATTTACTTATTTTTTTATTATTATTAATATTTTTTTATTTATTTTAAATCACTTTATTAGAAATTTATAGGATTTATAAAAAATTATTAGGAAGCCGAGATATTATCTATGCTCTTACTCCTTGATGTGTGTGTTTATCGCCTTTGACACAAACCATGATGGCTGATTGATGCGGCACAACGTAAACGTGTAAAGGGGAAACAAAATCAGCCATCTTGGTTTGTGTAAAAGGCGGAAGCCCCAGTCAGATAAACACAGACATCAAGGAGTGGCGACCTAGATGATATATCGGCTTCCTAATAATTTTTTGTAAAATAAAATAAGTAAATTACAAATAAAGTGATTTATAATAATAATAATAATATTGAAGTGATGTTTATAAAAAAATAAAAAAAAATAATAATAATTGTAACATTAGTTTTTTTAGTAAATTTCAAAAATCATCCATGTGGTTTAAACATATGGAGGGTAATTATGTCATTTAAAACACACAAAGATGATTTTTGCCGAACATTTCATCACTCGAGGATGATTAGTGCCAATAGTATCGGTTAGGGATGATTAGTGCCAAAAAGTACAAACCACATGGATAATTTTTGCAGTTTACTCTATTTATTTTGTGGGTGAAATTATAAAACATACATACATACATACATACATACATACATATATATAGATAAGCGTTCATTTAAGAATGCTAATTTTTGCGAGAAGGAAAAAAGAGATCATAGCCCTCCATTTACTCCTCCTTTTTTTTTAAATTTAATGGCTAAGATAAATCCAACAGGTTATATTAAATATGTTACGAAGGGTATTTTTGTCAACTCAATCCACAAAACACCATATATAAAGAAAAAACACACACATAATCAGACTTTAGAAGGTGAAACCCAAACTTAATCCTCTCTATAACACCAAACTCCGATCAAACCACCTTCCCAACTAACTCTGATCAATCCACCACTACTCCTCCGCTTCACCTATTCACCTTCTTATATAATAGTTCAACCGTCTTTCACTGTCGTTCTTCAACCGTTTTCTACCTGAATAATTACCGAAATTGTTACCTGAATATTAATAGATCATATATCATTTAATTCGACTACAATGAATGAAGAAGGAGGAGATTCTAATGATATTAGGCCATCAGATGATGAGATTGATGAAGAAGATCAAGTTTTCCGTTCAGATACACAGAAATTGATAGTAACTATTACTTCTGTTACTCTTTTTATTAAATTTTAATTTATAAATCATAATTATTATGTGTTTGATATTTGCTTAATTTATACGGTATTCATTAGGTTTTATTTGTAATATCTTCATGTGTGAAAATTTAGTAAGGAATTAGGTTTTGAAGTTTCTAACGGATTTGTAAAGTATCTTCACATGTGAAAACTTTAACTAGGAATTGAATTTTTGTGTTACTAGGGGATTTTTATAGTATTTAGGTTTTGTAGTTACTAGCGGCTTTGTAAAGTATCGCGTATTTTTTAAACTAAAGTTGCAAAAAATATGAGATATTGATGTTTACTAGACGGTTATTTAACTTTTGTATGAATGTATCTTCACATGTGCAAATTATGAGCAATGATTGAAGATTTTATCTTACAAGTGTAATTTTTATACTAGAAGTGCAAATTTATAAGATATTGATATTTAATACACGATTATTTAAGTTCGTAAAATTATCTTCACGCGTGCAAATTATGACCAAGGATTGAAACATTGCTCTTACTAGGAATCAAATTTTGGTGTTACTAGCGGATTGGTAAAGTATCTTCACATGTGAAAACTTTATATAGGAATCAAATTTTGATGTTACTAGCGGATTTGTAAAGTATCTTCACATGTGAAAACTTTAGCTAGGAATCAAATTTTGGTGTTACTAGCGGATTGGTAAAGTATCTTCACATGTGAAAACTTTATATAGGAATCAAATTTTGATGTTACTAGCGGATTTGTAAAGTATCTTCACATGTGAAAATTTTAGATATGAATCAAATTTTGATGTTATTAGTGGATTTGTAAAGTATCTACACATGTGAAAACTTTAGATAGGAATCAAATTTTGATGTTACTAGTGGATTTGTAAAGTATTTTCACATGTGAAAGGAATCAAATTTTGTTGTTACTAGCGGAATTTTTGATGATTATTATAGGTATTTTTTATGATTTAAGTTTAGTAATACTATCTTCATATGTGAGAGTGTCTTTACAGATGAAATTATCAACTAGGAATATAAGTTTTGATTGTAAATATTGAATATTATGTCTTGCTTGTTATAGGTGAATTAATTTGTTTGCGTAATATCTTCATCAATGAAAAGTTTAACAAGCAATTAGGAATATAAGTTTTGATGATTATTCTGCAAAGTATCTCCACATGTGAATATTTTAGATATGAATCAAATTTTAAATTATCTTCACATGTAAAAATTTTAGATAGGAATTATAATGATGTTACTAGCAGATTTGTAAAGTATATTCACATGTGAAAATATTAGATAGGAATCAAATATTGATGTTACTAGCAGATTTGTAAAGTATCTTCACATGTGAAAATTTTAGATAGGAATCAAATTTTGATGTTACTAACTGATTTGTAAAGTATCTTCATATGTGAAAATTTTAGATAGGAATCAAATATCAATGTAACTAACATATTTGTAAAGTATTTTCACATGTGAAAATTTTAGATAAGAATCAAATTTTGATGTTACTAGCGGATTTTTATAGTGTTTTCACGCGTTAAAAGTTTAGCAAGGAATTAGGTTTTGATGTTACTAGCGGTTTTGTAAAGTTTCTTCATGAATGAAAATTTAGTAAGGAATTAGGTTCGGAAGTTACTAGAGGCTTTGTAAAGTATCTTCACATGTGAGAATTTTA
>BQNB010120379.1:0-20644 GCA_026074375.1 Tanacetum coccineum
TATGTTGTAAAAAGGATCTTTAGATACTTAAAAGGTCAACCTAAATTAGGCCTTTGGTATCCTAAGGATTCACCTATTGATTTGGTGGCATATACTGACAGTGACTATGCAGGAGCAAGCTTAGATAGGAAGTTCACGACAGGAGGTTGTCAATTCCTAGGGTGTAGATTGATTTCATAGCAATGAAAGAAGTAGACTATGGTTGCTAATTCCACAATTGAAGCTGAGTATATAGCTGCTTCCAATTGCTGTGGACAGGTGCTTTGGATCCAAAATCAATTATTGGATTATGGATATAACTTTATGCAGACTAAGATTCATATTGATAATGATAGTACTATTTGCATAGTGAAGAACCCTGTTTTTCACTCAAAGACAAAGCACATTGAGATTAGGCATCACTTTATCAGAGACTCCAATGAGAAGAAGCTTTTTTAGATGATCAACATTCACATAGATTAGAATGTTGTAGATTTGCTCACAAAAGCATTTGATGTTAGCAGATTTGAATATATAATTACAAGTATTGGAATGCTTAACCTCTAAAGTATTGATTAAGGGGAGGTTAATTGTGTTCATATGCAGCGAATTTTTACACAAATGATGATTGAAAAGGAATGCAAAAGCTGCTAAGGATGGAAATTTGAGTTAGTGCCGGTAACTTCAAGTTTCTGCTGTTAAGTATAATTAGTGCTGCTAGTTATACTTAATACTACTAAGTTAATATTGTTAGTTATACTTAATACTGTTAAGTATTATTAATACTGTGAGAATTAAGAGAATAAGTGAGAATAAAAATAGAAAGAGAGATGTGTGAAATAAAAACAGATAGAGTGAATTGGTGAGAAAAAGAATTGAGAGATGTGGTGAGTTGAAAAACAGAAAGAGAGTTGAATATTATCAAAAATTGATAGAGAGAAAGGTGAGCTAAAAGGATTGAGAGAAATCAAAAATAGACAGAGAGAATTGTGAGCAAAAAGAATTGAGAGAAATCAAAAACAGACAGAGAGAATTATGAGTAAAAAGAAATGAGAGAAATCAGAAACAGACAAAGAGATTTTGTGATCTAAAATGTTAATTTGATGATGGAAAAGTTGTTTAGAAAGGAATTAAAGTTAATGCTGATGATTCATAGTTAATGCTGTTAGGCATAAACTTACTACTGCTATTGTAAGTTAATGTTGTTAAGCTTAAACTTACAACTACTGGTGAAAGTTAATGTTGTTAGGTATAACTTACTACATTAATGTTGTTGAGGGTATTTTCATAAATTCTTCGATTAAGGGTTTCAATCACTCATTCAATCAATTTATAAACTTTCATTTACCTCTTTTACTCATAAAGCCTAACTCATTTTCAGATTTTTCTTCTCAAAACCCAACACAATGTTGATCCTAAAGTTTTGCTAAGACTCATAAAGGTGGGTGCGCGTTTTTGGAGAAATCCTATGAAAGTGAAGGATTTGAGCAGATAGTGGATTTTCTGAATGCACACACTATCAAGTATGCACTAACGATCAATCCCATCATATATACTTCGTGCATTCAACAATTTTAGGCTACTGCCAAGGCAAAAACTGTTAATGGAGAGGTTCAGTTACAAGCCCTAGTGATGGAAGATAGTATCATCACTTAGGACAAGTTGAGAAGAGTTCTTAAATTAAAAGATGCTAAAGGAATTGATTGTCTACCCAACGCTACTATTTTTGAGCAACTTACACTCATGGGGTATGAAAAACTTTCTTAGAAGCTTACATTCTATAAAGCTTTATTTTCTCCTCAATGGAAGTTTTTGATTCATATAATTTTGCAATGCCTAAGTGCTAATTCTACTGCATGGAACAAATTTATAGCACAAAGGCCTCTTCAATATCTGCTTAGCCCACAAACCAAAATTAACTTTTCATGTATATTTTTATAATAAGATCTAAAAACATTAAGTGGATTAACTTCTTATGTATCCAAGATTTGTACAACCATTTGTGAATAAAACAATTGGGATAAGTCACATCATAAAAGGATTTATGGTTACACACCCATTCTCACACAAAAAAAGATTTTTGCTAACATAAGAGAAGTAAAGGTGTTTCTAGAAATGTCACACCTTGATTTCAAACCATATGGTCATTCTCAAGGAAGAAATTGGTGGAAGGTTACCTTACCTACTGATCCTGCATTCACCACCCATTGTTCCTACAAACCATCAACATCTCAACCCAGAAGAAAGAAAAACCAATGGAAGCCAAAGAGAAGAAGATCCTCAATCAAGAGGTCCACAGAACCTATAACAGATAGACTGTCAATGGGAAAGTGGTACCTACACATTCCAATGAATCTACACTCTCAGTGGTGAGGATTAAATTAAACGAAATAATTGAGAACTTTGGTACATATTACAATCAAGAGTTCTTTCTCTTGAAACTACAAAGACCACTCTAGCACGTGGAGATTGATAGCTTAAAAAGAGGTGAAGAAGCTTGAGAAAAGAAAATGTCAAGAACTCAATAGGACTCAAAAGTTTATACAAGGTTTGGCTAAGTGCTAAGGTTATTTCCCTCTGATGGGAAATAAATGAAGGTTTGGGTGCTCAGGAGGATGCATCCAAATAAGGGAGGAAAATAGCTAATATTGATGCTGATGCAGAGGTAACTTTGGTTGATGATACTACAGAGACTCAGGTGAGGTTTAATGATGATTTAATGTTTGATACAAGTGTTTTAGATAAGCAGGAAGTTGAGGTTGAAAAGTAGTTAGTACCGCTGAAGTTACTACTGAACAGTGCTACATCACAACAGTTGATTGAATTACCCCTGGCATACGACTTTAATAGAGATCAAAGCTGCAAAACCCAAAGTTAGAGGGGTTATGATTCAAGAGCCAAGTGAATTTACAATAACAACTACAACAACAACACCAGCTGCATCAAAACCTTCACAAGACAAAGGCAAGGCAAAAATGACTAAGACTGAGAAACCTTTGAAGAAAAAGGATATATAAATGTTGATCAAGAGTTGCTTAAAACTTTCAAGCTCAATTACAAGCTGAATTAGAAGAAGAAGAGAGGCATGCAAGACAAAAGGAAAAAGAAGCCAATATAGCTTTAATTGAATCATAGGATAACACACAAGCAACGATGGATGCTGACTATCCAATGGATCAACAATTTAACAATAGTGGGGTGAATCAGGTCCTGGTTGTGTCGGGTTTGGGTCAAAACGAGATCGGGTCAATTCGGTCAAAGCAAAAAAATTCCTGCCCAAATACCCGACCTCAATTAAAACTCGGGTTACTTACTCGGGTTCGGTTTCAATCAGGTCAGGTCAATTCGGTCGTGTCAATTCGGAGTTTCGGTCAACCCAATTGAGTAAAATGACAAAAAAGTCATTTTTTTTTTTACATTTAAATAGAAAAACTATTAAATATATTAAAAATCAAAAAAATATTCGTGTCATCGGGTTGACCCAACCTCGAGTTACGCCCAAAACATTTCAACCCGGATAACCCGACCCTTTTTAGAACTCGGTCATTCGGGTTCCCGAATGGACCCAATAAAATCTTTGACTCCAAGTGACCCGACTCAATAGGTCAGGGTCAGTTCAGGTCGAGTCGGCTTTATTCGACACCCCTAATTACAACTAAGAAAAAAGCAGTTTGAGTATTGAAGAAAAGTCAAAGTTGTTTGTACAACTCTTAGAAGCTAGAAAGAAACACTTTCGCAGAATTGAGAGCAAGAGAAAAGAGGAACAAACCACCAACTCAAGCTCAATAAAGAAAGCTATATTATGACTATCTGAAAACATGAAGATACACGCTGAAAATAGTTAAAAGTTTTCAAGTTGAAGTTTATCAAGGACGAGTGTATTTACAAAGCTTTCAAAAGAGTTAACACTTTTGTTGACTACAAAACAGAGTTGGTAGAAGAGAGTTCAAAGAGAGCTAAAGCTAAGAAAGAGAGCAGTTTAAAAAGAGAAGGAGAAGGGCTTGAATCTGACAATTCAAAGAAGCAGAAGACAGATGATGATCAAGAAGAAGCTGAGATGAAAAAGATTATTGAAATAGTTCCAGAGTTGCGCAGATATGATATAGCAAATTGAGTTATTTCCTTTGGCTACAACTCCATGTATTGTTTTTTTTTATTTTTTTGACTGGAAGATTTACAAAGAGGACAAGAAAAGCTATTACCAAATAATCAGAGCTGATGGAAGTTCAAAGTTGTATCAACTTTTTAATGCAATGCTTAGAAACTTTGACAGAGAAGATTTGGAAACTCTGTTGAAACTGGTAAAAGCTAGATTTATGTCAACAAAACCAGTGGAAGACTTGGATTTCATGCTATGCTGGAATTTGAAAATTATGTTTGAACCACTGACAGCAGGAGATGTATAGAAGAATCAACTAGGAAACAAAGTGCTAATTTAGAAGTTGATTGATTCCCGTAAAGTAGATTTTGTGAGAATGGAGTTTATCCACATCTACATGCTGGTTGATAAAAGATATCCTCTTAAACCATCAACAATTGAAGAAATGTTCAATAAGAAGATGCAAGCTGATGATTGGAATGAAATGTGTTATCAGCTTCTTAAACTTCTCACAAAACAACTCAAAGGTAAATGAAGTGTTTAGAAGCATCCTCCTGGTTATTGATAAAGCTTTGAATAAAGAAACTTGATGATTTTGAAGATAAATATCAATTTTAGGGGAGGATTGTTGGGATTAAAAGCTTTTTTATGCTATTTGGAGTTAATACTATTCTTGTTAAAGATAATGCTGCTCAAAGGAATTAAGACTGCTAAGGTTAGAATTAATGCTGTTAAGCAAAACTTAGTGATGTCGGTAATTCTAATGAAAAATATGCTAAGTAGTTAGTACTGCTAGTTACTACTACTAGTGTATATTACTACTGCTAGTGTAACTTAGTACTGGTAGTATATGTTAGTACTGCTAGAGTAAAGTTACTACTATTAGTGTAACTTAGTACTGCTGATGAAGATTGAAGAAAATTTTCTAAGTAGTTAATGTTGCTTGTACACAGTTAGTGCTATTGGTACAAAAGTTACTACTGTTGGTGATGAAAGTTAATGCTGCTGGTATAATAGTTACAACTGCTGAAGGATTACAATCGCTGAAAGGATAAAGAATCTCAGTAAAGATAAGATAAATTTTATATGATATGTAATAGATATTTTTAAAAATACGTATAATTTTATATGTTTTTGAAGATTCTGATAACTTAGGAAAATATTGTAAGCCAGTTAGGACTCCTTGGTGTATAAAAGGAGGTCCTAGGGCATAGAGTTAGATATCAATTATCATCTTTGTTTTTGATATCATCGTAGCTTCAAGGTTTTGTAACCCTAATACTAGTTATAGTATTCGTAAAATATCATTGAAGCTGTTGTTTATTTGTTAATCTGTGGTGTTCATAGAATTACTATTTCATTGAATTTCTTCTTAGTATCATTGACAGATTCCGGCATAGTCCCATTTGATATCATAATCAAAGTTTATCTACATAGTTTTTTTTGGATTTATTCATACAAACTTAGGCTTATACAACTAAGCAAGATCTATCTATTGGGATCAACAATGACATTTTATGCAAAAACGATTCTCAATACGTTATCAAGAATTGTTAGATGCCTGTTTTGTCAACCATCTTCTCAACAACATGGAGCAAACCGTGTTTTGAAAAATGAAGATCAGTTCTACGACGTTATACGGAGTTGGTTGTCTCACAACTGGATGATTTCTGATTGTGTGCAAAGGAGGTTTTCCCAAGATTGATGGTTTACCAAAATTAGTATCCACACTCTTTCCTTTCATCTTTTAATGAATTCTTTATCTCACTAATTGCCAATGTTCTTAGTCTTGTACTGAGCTCTCAGATCTTTATTTTGAAAAATTGGCATTATAGTTCTCGCAATGAAAGGAGACCTTTAGTTTCCAAACTTTATTACATTTTTTATTTTATCTGTTCTTGTTATTGTAGTAAAGCAAGTTTCAAGATTAATGGCATGTTGCCATGTTCAAAAAACTTATATGACTTTGTAATACTTTTGAAAGGCTCATTTCAAGACGTTGACATTTTTCCAATGCTTCCAAATAATCACATTGCAGATTAGTGACTTCATCAAGTTTGGTGTACACACCAAGTATAGCATTCATGTACGCAACATAGTAATATTCCCTGGAAATTCGATCGATTTAGTTTAAAAACTGCATTTTCTGAGTCTCACGTTAAGATTGAAGAAGATCAACTTCATGTTAAGAGATTTAAAATATTCAAATCATCCAACAACCATTTCTTGTGTCAAAAGTGTGATAACATTCAGAAAACAACAGTTGATGAAACGTCTAGTAGTTGGTTTAGGTTTAGTTCAACTGACCGCATTTCATTATGGTACACTGGAATGTTCCAATATTTGTCATTGATAATTTCAAAACAATATCTGAGCCCATCATGAAAAGACTAAACATCTTTTTTTATAAAATCAAATTGTTCACAGCTTTTACATTTTTAAGACAATGGAAGTGTTTCATTCATTCATTTTTCTAACAAAATCATTTTCTTTATAACAACCTCGTTTGTTCATACATCCTTTTAAGGTGTATAAATCACATGTGGATTGTTTTGAAAATATTTTTGTTCAGGTTATTTTTCACGTTGAGGAACAAGCACATCATAAAGATTATTTAGGTTTTTATAATCAAAAGGTTTGATTAAATCACTCAATTTTGGATCGACTTTCTTGGGCAAGACGAATCATTTTTTTAGATTCAGGAGCTAACGTTAACGCAAGATTATCATTATAGCATCCTATATCATACAGGTGATTGGATTCACAATTTGACTTTTTGAGATACGAGGTTGACAAAACACCCCCTTTTTTTGTTTTTACATTCCGATTAAGCATATTCATTGTCTGAAACGACTGACCGGTTTTATAAAACATATCATTCAAAGCTTTGACTTAGTTTTCCAAGCATATTACCTTTTCGATGTCTTTATCCTTTCACAGTGGTTTTGAAAACTTTTCTTTGTCCTCCTTTTGTTGAGAAATGAAATTGTTAAATTGTTCGTTATTGTGCAGACACTTCATTTTTCCCATTTCTGAAATTCTTTAATTCAAAGTTAATAAGTACCTATCTCACGTAATAAGTCCCTGGAAGATTTTTAGATTTGGCTTTGTGTTCGGCGAGTAAACCATAAGGCTGTAGCAACATTTCTTCACGACATTTTTTCACAAAATGAAGTATCTGGTACCTATAAATGCTATATGGTTTAAAAGAACGTGTTTGCTTCTCTAAAGCTTTGTTTTATGATTCTAAATACTTATTGTTTGTTTTGCTTTCATCAATTCGACGTTTTTCATTTGTCAATTTAAAAATAAGCAATTCACTTTCTTTTGCAAGATCATCCATCATGGTCAGCCTATCTCCTTCCATATACGCAATATCTGTGAAGAGGAGTGGTAGAGTTACCACCTTGTTTCACTAGATATTGTTGTTAATAATCTCAATACACTTTTTACTTCACCATGATAAACAAGAAATGAGATGATAAGAATTATTCCGCGCACAGAAACAGAGAGAGAAAGTAGGAAGAAAATTCTAAAGACGACGTTGATTAAACTGTAGAATTACAAATAGAACCTAACACCCTCTTATATCCTTAGATAGGGTATTTAAAATTACGAACTAAAAGGCTTGCATCCGTAGTAATTCCTACGGGTCGGAGCATTGTTACTTGGGCCGTTCGCCCGATACAACGTGACCCGGTTAAAATACAGTGGAATGAGACCCATTTACCCTTTTCTATTAATACAGACAACGTAACATATTAAAATGACTGAGACATAAATTCTAAATGAACGAACTTCCGAGTTCGACTCTTATTTAAGCTAACAATCTCCCCCGAAGTGAGTTCAATTGACACTAACCTTACTTTCGTGAGATCAATGAGATTGCTTTTGGTCGTTGAGCTCTGTGATCTAAGTCGTCTGTCACATTGTAGGCTGTGTTCCTTCATGCTTTTATCTAGATCTTGACAGGTGTCATTGTCTTTTAAGTTTTGTCTTTATCGTTCTCGAGATCTTTAAATCTGTATTCCTTCCGTCAGATGTCTTTGCCACCTTGCGATCTTGTGTCTGACCAACACGCTCATACTAATTGCATCATCTTGAAAAGCTGTGCTAACAATCTCCCTTGATAGACTTGTTATCTTTGAAGCAAGATCTTAGTTATATCAGAGTTTTTGTGCGAAGTCCTTTGTCTTTGAATTCTTGAGCTTTCATGATGTCTGAATCTTGATGCTTATATAATGTCTTTTGTAGTTTGAGCATGAGAATGTGTAATGACTCCCGACTTCAGTCAGCTAGAATGAGCATCACTAATCTCCATCTATATGTATCCTGAAATAACATAGTTTAGCAATACAGCTGGTACGAATATGGCTCTTTGTCATTCTTCCCGATTTGTTAGATTAACCTCCGTTTTCGTAGACCGTTATAACATAAATCCTATATCTGTGATCAGGTAATTCAAAGAATCTCCTTGACATGGTTTCTACTCAAAAGCAGGATCTTCTAACACAGATGTATCAATTTTGGCCATGCTTGCTAGTTCTTCATTACCAGAACGTCCTCAAAGCAGACAACACGGTTAGATTGAATAATAGTTGCTATCTTTCTGATTATTCGTCAATTCATTTACTGGTCCATTAAACGATATCCAGATTGACACAAGCTTGATTCATATAGAGCTCGTAAGTCACCTACCGACGTGCTGTTTGATGATGACAACTGGAAGGATTCTCCATTCGTCCCAATCTGAACCCAAACAAAGAAGTAATAAAACCAATCCACTATTCCTGTATCCTTCTGGCACCGAATCATAAGGATAATGCGTAGACTCGTGTTACAGCTTGTAACTAATTGGTGTTTTCAACAAGTGTTTAGTTAATGGAATGTGTCCTAATGAATATATTTATGATCTCTTGGCTCTAGACTCGATTAGTGCGTTTTGGTTTTAGTAATCGATGGCTTGGAGTAACTCCACATATTCAATATTACTAACTCTGCAGTGAGAAAGTCAATATTAGTGACGAGTTTATGCTCCCAGACAAATGAGACAAGTTCTCTTTTGATAGAAATCGAATGGCTGGGTGAGGGTTATGCATTGCATTACAGGGCTCCATGATTCATCTCAATTCAGCAAGCAACATTAGTATTCTGACAGCATATGTATTGACCCGGTTTCTGCCTAAGTTGTGTGGAGGGCTACTTTCTTTAGACCCTCTATCCAGACATTTCTTTTTAATTCTTCAACCCCTTCAATGCTTACCAAGACGTCAGTACTAACACCTTGTATGAAATTGTTCAGTGTATAGGTCTCAATCTTAGTCGGCATCTCCTTTATACACTTTAATCTCCAATCAACCTAAGGCCGTGCTATTTCAACTATAATGTGTCCTTGGGTAGATCCCTCGGTCTGTTGTATCAGAGACAAATAACTCTAACCTTACCAACCTATGACTTTAAATCGTTGGGAAATATGAATGTTTGGAGGGTATGAGATCGTAACCATAACACCTTTCCGAAGAGTATCAAGCACTTTGATCGATAAGATCACTTATATTTTCAAGATCAAAAAAACATCTAAATAACATTTCTCCCCTTATTTTAAATACTAATTGTCACTTAGTGGTGTTTGAATAACTTTGTGATGAAAATAGTTCTTGAAATACGAATGGGAAAAACTTTTTTACTGTTAGCATGAACTTATATGGAACATAAACTTGCTCTCCCTTCGATTTTACATATGATTAACACCAAAAACAATGATACCAAGTTGTATAATTAATATAAAATTGAGGGTTTAACATAGTTGAACACACAATTTTGAAAATTATTATATGTCATCGAAGAATTTGTTGAAATATGTGCTCAACACAACCGTATTTATCTTATAAGCAAATCATATCTATTTAATATCAATATTATTCCGTAGATGTTATTGAGATTAGTGTAAATGTTATAATACCAAAGAATTTAAGAATATATCCTAAATCATTAAAACGTTGTTTTTTATTTCGAAAACTCCTCCCTACCAAACATTGAACTCATTTCAAAATGATAGCCAAACCAATGTAGATATAATGATTTGGAAACAATATGAGGGAAGATTGTTAAACACACAGATTTTGAAAGATTTTGAGGAATTCGTCATTGAAAATTCGTGAAAATTGTGTCAACTTTTTGAAAAACATCAAAGTTAGAGACTTCTCTTCCAAACTCTATGGGTACACCGCACTTACTGTACACTTTCCCGTTTTTTTTGAGCTTATAACTTTGAATGTCTGTAAGGGAACAGCTTAATACCGAGAAAAGTTTGAATTTCTCGTTGTTAGGATAAGTTTATTCTTTATTGATACCTTTCCCTTATTTGAAGTCTGGGGTTACTTATTTGCACATAACCATCAGCAAGAAAAAATTAGAATGAACATGTTTTTGAAATGCAATTGAAACTCCTGTTCGAACTTTTATTTTCTCACCCGTGTCTGATAGTAAATCAACATTTCTAGGTTACGATAAATTTATCGATTCCAGAGACATGTCGAGAGGAATATTTTTGAACCTTGATCTGATTTGAAATTTTTTTGGTATTTCTTTTTGAGAAATTTTATATTATTTTGTAATTGATTCTTTTTTTTTAAAAATATAATACATGTTGACCTCAGCATTGTTTATGTATGGTGAAATAGTAATTCCAACTCTTGTCCGTGATGTATGCTTCTTTCGTCTTGAGGAACAACTTTTTTGGGAACCAGCTTTGAACTTTACAGTCAGTCCGTGGTCGTGAATTCCGAGTTTCCTGAACTTATGATCAAAAGTCATTACTATTATTCATCACAATAAAATTCCTGAAGCCCTGTTTCGCCAGATATCATCTTTTCAGCAACCAAACTCTAATCCCTTCCTTTGTAGGATTTTACAGATTGTACCTGCATTATTTAATGTACATGCACTGTCATCAAGAGTTTGTTGCATTCTACTAGTTATGATATCGTCATTTGAACCATTTTGGGTTTATACTGTCAACCTTGGTTGTCTTGAGATGAATATCTTTCTAGTATGTATCCACCAAAGACCAATTGTCTGAAAATTATACCCCGGTTTCCCACCTAAGACAAGATCTAGGAGTCATTGTTTTCTCATGCACAACGGAAGTTTCCGTTGGATTTATAGACCTATGACTGTTTTGGGATCTTCGTTGTCTGGTTTCTTTGCAAAACTTGTTTTGCTCTAGACGGGTATGTCTCCGTTTTTGTTGTCTTATTGAAATGTGAACTAAGCACGTGAAGTTGACTTCATTCCATGAATTTGTTACACAAGAATCTTGATTTGCCATTAAAGACACATTGTTAATGACATGTTGAGCAAACAAAAGTGGTTGGATCAAGAGAAAACTTCTAGGAATCCTAGAGTTTCTGCTATGGCACAATCTTTGTCGTGTACGCAATTACAACTTAATTCAGAGCAATCCTAGACTTTTGGTTATGATCCTAGGTTTTGTGTTTGCTAAGCCATTTTGTCGTGCCTTTGGATCTACAGAACGAATCACACTAGGTTCTCACTTCCTACTGCATTCTTTATGTCTTTTTCTTAGCTTTCTCGAGTTGTCTGTGATATGTAACCATGTCATTGAGCCTATACATAGATGAGCCAGGTTGCAAATCATGTATGAGTTATTTCAACACAGATTCTCTTTCTTACAAATAAAGTGTAATGACCTGTTTTGGACGAAATCGTGTTATTGACGTCACGTAGAGGCAAACCGGTGCTTTGGAAATTCTAGGTCGTTCAGACTTAAACGCATCGTTGTTAACAACTATTGGTTTCTACTTGGTTCTAAAGCCGAGTTTCCCTAAGATTTCCGATTTTTGCAAACTATATGCATACAATTATCCTGTTAAATTCCTTACGTCATTTTAATACTACGTAACTGCAATTGCAAACCCTTTTTTCCTGAAGTGAGCTTGAATTTATCATTATTTGGCAATCAATAGAAGTTATGTTCTATGTTAATTGGCTCTCGTTTGTCTTGATAGTAATCAAACATTTCTTCTTTGTAATGCCTTTCAAAAGTCTTATTTCCTTAAGTACTTTAAGCCACTTTATTTTCCAATTCGATGTTATTGTTTCATCAAAATACTTCTTAGTCATAGTTTAACTTGCGTCATTACTTTTTAACTTTTCAATAATTGACCATGTTGCCCTTCTTTTAAAGCTTGATTTTGATATTTAAGTTCAAGTCTTGAAAATCTTTTTGAAATTAGGCAACGGTCTTTTTGAGACGAATATTTTTAGATTCAAGAAAATTGATTTGAGAGTTCAGTTGTCTGGTTATCATTTAATGTACCCATTGCAAAGGACATGTGTCATGACATTGTTCAAGCATTCTGGTCAACCTTATCCTTCATTATTGAATTCCAGTTGCTCATATCTGTTGTCCAGTAGCAAAGATATTATTTTCAGCAGTTGTTTGTAATCCTCATAAGCGAAAACCCAAGCGAGGAAATTCCAATATACTCAGCATTGCTCTTCAGCATATATAAATAGGTCTTATATACTGCATCATCAGGTGCATCATACCTTGATCTGTTTGCTTGATCAGGCTCATTTTGATTCAGTCCCAATTGCTTTCTGTGTAACCAAACTACACCTATTGCTTTTCTAAGGTGGTTACAAGTATGAATCATTGATTCAAGTGTTATTTCGAGATCTACTAATTAGGGTTGGTTTATAATTGGGATTTTTCCAAGATCTAATCTTCCATCATCGTCTCTTATATTTCTTAGCTTGTTTTCTTCATTTTTACTTACATTGAAACTTATACTTACATTTTTCTAATGTTTCCTATCATTTAATAATTACTCAAGTTCATGCATAATCTATAAAGTCCTTACTGTGGTTGTGATTAATGTTTCTAACACAAATGAAATGGGTATGTATAAGACAAGGATACTTTTATAAATTTTTTTGCAAATAATTGTGCTAAGGGTTTAACGAAGTTATAGTGTATGGTGGAACAACGATCATTCTACTCACTCTATGGGAATGAAGTAGACTAGTTGAAGCAGTGGCTTTTGTTGTGGATTAGTTTGAATGAGATTAAGAGAATTAGGCCACTATTGTGAAGTTTGTGTGATTTTGGGAGCATTATACGAAAAATAATGTTGCTGATCCGTTTTTATTTTGAGGTTATCGGACACTTAAGAATGTTTTCATTAGGCGTAAAGGTAGTTTATGGAGAGCTCATTTCGAGTAGATAGATTTTAATATATTGTACACTAAAACCGGACTTGAAACGGCCAAGTTATAGCGAAATAAAACTTGAAACAATTTTTGGCAAAATAATTAATGTAGGTGCTTATGTGAATAGTAAAATGATTTTGTCATAACGCTTTTGGATAGATTGAGCGTTTAAAAACATTAGTCAAACATATATATCACATATATATTAATTAGGATCAAATTAGAAATGTCGTTATCTTTTTTTAGGGGAAGGGTTAAAGGTTTCTAAAAATGTAAGTATAGTGGAATATTGACAAGGTAGAACATTGGAAAGTTAAACGTTTAATTTCTCTAGTGCGTTATGAAATATCGACTTCGCAAATATAGGAGATGTATTGAATGTTCCCATAAACGAAAAACTTTCGTAAAATATAAACTTACTAAAAATGGAGCAATGTTTTGTAAACGCCGAACTAAAAACGCAAAACACCTATAATTTTATTTAATCACGTTTTGTTAATTAAGCTAAAGCACAAACACTCATGGGTGACTTTTTCACTTATAACGATTTGTACAAGTTTCGTATACTTTTCGTCTTTTTAAGACGCGTCTTGATTTTAGGTCGGCAATGTTAGACCTCTTGGCATGTATAATCTCTTTCAATGATTATTATCTCAACCATTTGTTTAAGGTGATTCATAGCCAACGTTTAACTATTTCTACTTCTACCTACTTGGGGTGAGAAATATCGCTTGATTTTAAACTATGGACATAGTTACTTTACGTTACCTTTTCCTGATTACGTGTTGCCTATGTTGCGAATAGACCACTAATGCCCAAACAATCTTGAACCGTTAATTTCTTAACTGACCGTACAGGTTAAGTGAGCGCGAATGTTGTAAATAGATCACTTGGGACTAATTATCCCTATCTGGGTAAGTAGCGCTTACTAGATCGGAGATCTCGAACATACTGAAATATACCATACGATTTCACTAGGTGATCTTGGTCAGATACCTCTAGGGCAGTTAATTTCTTGATTGGCATATAATATGCTTATTTGAATTGAGCCTCGGTATCATAAGCTTAGCACAACATTAAATACTTTTTATGTGAAGTTGTATCTATTATAACTGTCACATGCGTGCTGTGAACTTGTGGTCCACTTTTAATACTAAATTCAAACCTATGAATTCACAAACTTTATGTTGACTGTTTTAAGCATGTTTTCTCAGGTGCTTAGCTGGATTATTCTTGAGGTGCTAATTGATGTTGCATGCATTGCCGGGTGTCTTTCAAGAATATTTATCTTTAAATCTTCAATACTCGTTGTCTTAAAAACATGTTATGGTTTCGCTGCATTTCTCTTAAGCTTTCGCTAAAACTATTTTAATTATGTTAAGAATATTGTAAGACTTATTTGGTTTTAATCAAAGCAACGAGTTACTCTCGCGCCAACAGTAATCAAATGTCCATAAAGTGGTCGTTTACTTGTGATCTTATTTGATGTAATATTTATGACTCCCGCCCCTGGATACGTGTTTCCATCCAAGCCCCGTTTGGGGGTGTGACAGATTGGTATCAGAGCCAGGTTATAGTGAACCAGGTAGCTTATACTAGGTTTGGTCTATAACCAATATATGATCATATGTGTTCATAGCTGCTTACATATATATCTAATAATAATAGCATATTATATATATATATATATATATATATATATAAATAATATTATATATCTATATGTATATATATATATATATATATATATATATATATATATATATTATTATAAAATACAAATTACAGTATCATATTGCCATAATTACTTTAATTACAGTCATTTTGCCAATTATATTTTGCATCATACGTATTCAATCATCATATGCTTGACTTGCATGTTCATATAAAGAGGGAATTATGAGAAACTTTTCTTGTGCAGTGAGGGAAGCCCATATTAACCTAATTCATCCATTCAACTAAATAGTGTGGGATTCTCATGGTCCCACGCGTGATCTCTTTGGCACTCATTCCTACCAGTATCCTCGTTGATCCCAGTGGTTCCTTCTGAGTTCCTATTGTAACCTGCTATCCTTTTAGTTGCACCAGAGCGGGAAGCAGTTTTCTGTCATTTCGTCACCAACCGGAGTACTTATTTGTTGGTTTTTTAATTTTTTTGGTACTTTCAATACTTTAGGAAAAGTATTGTTGGTATTTTAATAATAAATCAAAAAAATAAACAATTTTTGTATTTTTTAAGTTTTATATAAAAGAAAATTTATATTCACAAAAAACGATAACTTCACGGGGAAGGGTCTTCAATACACTAATCTTCAAACTTCAACACAATAATCGTTACACACGTTCCCCGACAGCGGCGCCAAAAACTTGATATGGATATAATAGTCTATATATAAAATATATATATATCCTAAAATACCAAATAAGTAATAGTATAGAGAGTATCCCGTTTGATATAAAAATTGTTTGAGGACAAACAATATTTTATCTCCCGGATGTCGTATCCCGACGAAGTGTGAATTGAAAACCTTGTTTCGGTTCGTGATCGCGTGCTTGAATTTTCAATATTTTAAATTTTAGATTCTAAATCTAAAAACGTGATCGCGTGCACATAATGGCACGATAAACTAGGAATTAAGGCAATTTAAAAATTTTTACGACATTTAAAAATAATTAAAGCAAATTAAATCAAACTAATTAACCAAATAAGACAAAATAAAACTCTAAAATCTCAAAATGCAAATTTCTTAAACTAAAATGTATTAAACTAATTTTTGAAAAATAGAAATTATTTTTTTGGATTTTTAAACTAATTAAAACTATTTTTTAACTAAATAATACTAAAAATTAAATTAAAATTACTAAACTTAATTCTAAAATTTTGAGAAAATTACTAAAAATACTAGACACTATTCTTAAGGTTTATAAAGAAAAACGAATGAAAAAGCTCAAACCAATAAGCTAGGAAAATTTGAATAAGCTGTAAAGCTCAAAACATAAACTTACTATAACAATTAAAGGGTGCAAAGGTTAAATGAAAAAGACTCAAGTGCGCATTAGTAAGGTGTGTGTGTTGTGTAAGGGAGGTCACAGGTTCGAGTCCTGTGACAGTCCCTTTTTTTGAAAACATTTTTTTTATTTTATTTTTGGAACAGTTATAGAATAAGCAAAAATAAGCACTTTTAATGAATGAACTTTTTCTGAAACTATGAATAAGCTAGGAAAAAGCTATTCTAAAATTGACAGTTTGGCTTAAAACCATTAGCTAAGCTTGCTTGGCTTTTTAGACTAAATAAGTAATTAGAAAAATGAGTAAATTGAAAACATATCTTTACCTAGACCCAATAAGCACTAATGACTAGGAATTAACAAACAAGATAAGCTGATAAGAAACAAAAAGGAAATAAGACAGATGACTCTAAATGGCTATAAAAGGACTTTTACCACTACTTTTAAGCTAAGTTTTTGAACCTGTAAGCACATAAAATAAGCTAAAAGCTAAAAACAGATTTAGAACTTGACTAAATTAACTCAAATAGGCTAGGATTAAGCAAAGTATCTAATGAAATAAGCTAGATCAGACAGCTAACATATGACAGACTACACTAATTTTTTTGGACTTTTTTTGAAAATGAAATGACTAATTGTAGCTTAACTTTTAAGACTTAAAAAAATAACTTTGACACTCTAAAAACTTAAGACAGATTGAAAACAGACTTAAATAAGCTAAATTTAATCAAAATTAACCTAAGATAAGCTAGAATTTAAGCACAAAATGGTCTGCATTAAGAGGCTTTAAAGTATGACTCAACAATCTAGTGTTACTTGTCTGTTTTGGAACTAAAGATCTCAAAAGGTTTTTTCAAAGACTTAAGACTCAAAACATATTTAATAACCCAAATAAGACCCATTTTTAGCACTAAATCAACACCTTAAGCATCCATTTTATAAAAACAGCTAATAAGTAGATTAGCTCAACTTTTGAACTAGCAAAACTTAAATTTGGTTTAAACAAACTCAAAATTAAGCATAACTATTCCAAACTTATAAAAACTTTCATCAAGACTTAATAAGAGATAAATGAAAACTAAGTTGATCCTAAAACAGCTTTAAAACATATTTTGACTTTATACTATTGCTTATCCCAAACACCCCTTTTAAACATGAAATCTCATTTTTAAGCTAAAACAGATCTAAATAAGCCTTAATTTATACAAACAGATTAAGAACTAAGAATATAAAAGACAAATAAGCAAAAACTAAGGAAAGTTAAGCACTAAAAGATAAGCTATACTAGTAAGCAGTTTCAACCCCTAAATGGCAGTTTTAACTAAAACTCATACTAAACTAATTATAATGATCTAAATTGGAAATTTAAGACATATTAAGCTAACATAAAACAGATTAAGCACGTTAAAAACAACAATAAGCACTAATAAGCAAAATAAGCAATTTGATAAGCTGAGATTGAAATTAAGCAAAAATAAGGAAAAGTAAACATACCTTAGTCCTTTGCTCAAACAAGGACTGAATAGCTTATCTACAAGATCCAGCTTATAAGAATAAGCTGGCGAAGTCCTATAAGCCCTTCCATTTCTGGCTTATCATCCAAAAAGCTTAAAACCACAATCCTTAACCAACTAACTTGAAAGTGAACAAACAAGTTCAAATAAGCTTTTAGGAGCTTATTTGAGCTTAAAGAGGGCTTGAGTAAGCATTTTAGCTTATTAAGAAATTTGAGTAAATTGCATAAGTAAAAGCTGTATTTAAAGAACACAATTAAACTGAAAATTACTTTTATTAATAAAAAGAGAAGTACATTAAGCTGAATACAAGAGATAAGAAAGAATTAAGCTGGAAAATTAAGCTACACTACTCCTAATTTATCCTACTCTATTACTACACTAGATATCTTCTACTATGTGAAATCCTTTCTATTTATAGGAGAAGAATGAAGCTTCTAGGCCAAAGGAGCGTCTTCAATCCTTTTGATCTCAACCCTTGAATCAAAATCTATCCGTATAAACCCTTGGATTACGTCCAACCAATGAGAATGTTAGGGATTGCCAGTGTGGCTTAAGTGGTGTCAGAGGTGTCATAGCTTAGCCTTCTAGAAGGCGAGAAACAAGATTGGTTTTACTTGGTGTTATTTGTTGGAGGGTAAAAGGGAAGGGACGGTGAACAGTGAATGGCGCGGGTTTATATTATTTTGACTTGGACCTTGACCCGAGTATGGATTGGGCTTGGGTTATTATTTGGGCCAGGAAATGGATAAGGGGTTAAATGGATTTGGATTTAGTATTTTGGACTTCAGAATTTATATAAGACTAAAGGGTTTATATAAATATCAAATGTTAATGGGTTGACCCGACCCACAAAACGGGTACGGGTTGGCCCATTAATAAATTGTAGATCCCAAACTTAATAGATCTTTCTTGCCTGTTAAGAGTGGTAGCTAATCTGGATAGATCCAAACTAACTACAAGAGAAACAATGACTATGACCAATATAAGTTATGCAGCTATGCGGAAACTAACTTATATTGCTAAGAAGAACAATGAATAAAACAGAACTTTGATTACTATTAATCTGCTAGGTTACAGATTACTAACTATTAATATTTGTGAAACTTGTATCTCTAACTAGTGTCGTAGGGTTCCTTTTATACACCAAGGAAACCCTAATGAGCTTACAAAATGCGTTAAGTGATCATGCATATCTATTCCTAATATATCTCATGCATATCACTTAAGCAGTACTAATCATTCTATACTAACAGTACTAATACAAAGCTAGCAGTACTAAGTGACTATCTTTTAGTACTGGACGAATGTTTTAAACTAAAAAAAAATGGCAAGTACTAACTATAACCAACAGTACTAATACTACAATTGGCAGTACTAATGACTTAGTTTATATTCATCAATCTTCAATAGCAGCACTAAGTCCTTCCAGCAGTATAAACTTGTAGAAGCCCTTTAATTCCCAACAATCCTCCCCTAAACTTGTGATTTACCTTCAAATCTCAAGTTTCTTCTGAATTAAATCTTCTAGTCTTCTTCTGCTGAGTATTCTTCCAAACACACTATCCTGGCTAATGAATTTGAGACCTAATAAATTTAAGAGCTCATATGCCATCTCAGGGATCTCATAGTTGACATGAAGTTTCCATCTAAGCATTCTTGTAAGTGTATCCTGTGGAAGTGGATACTTTCTTTCAACTAGCATATAGATTGTTACTTCTCTCAGCATCAAGGAGTGAACCTCACAAAATTCATAGAGCTTCCATTCTATCAACTCTTGACTGTTATTGTTGGGATTCTTGATTTGATGAGACAAAATAAATATATGAATGAAACAAAAGGACTAAAATTGTAATGACATAAATCTTCAAGCTGGTAGAGAATATGAAGATAAAGATGAAGATTTTAGAAGATCTCCTTATAAAGATAATGATACATAAGATATTAGAAGACATTCTTAAATGTTTTAAATATATTGTTTGTTCTTATCTTCTTGTATAAGCCTTGAAATCTCTCTATATAAAGAGATTATTAGGCGTCTGGTTTTGAGATCCATCCATAGAAAACTAGAGCTCTCCTAATGAGAGTCTAGATAGTTAGATAGCAAGTCGACTGATGAGAGTAGAATAGTATACCATAGTTAGTTGGTGTAGCCTTAAATTATAGTTGGGGTAGTAGGGAAACGTTCAATAAAGAAAACTTTGTGATAACTTTGATTGTGTTCTTTGTTATTGTTCATCCTAGATGAGCAAAACAATTCTCCACAGTTATGATTTTTCCAGATCTCACCATTTTCATCTGGATCAAAGATGATCTTCATATCTCCCCAAAGCATTAAATCATCAAACCTTGGTCTTATAGATGCATACTTTTCATTGAACAGTTTGTATAGAACAATCAAATCATCTCTGTCAAAGTCATTTGGCATCTCACTAAAGAACTTATAAGTCTTGTAGTTTCCATCTCCCCTGTGTATTTCATAGAATCCCATATCTCCTTTGCAATAAGATTTCCAACTAACTATTGGAGATTTTACAGCCAATGGAATCACATTAATTGCTTCTTCAGAGTCAAACACAACTTGTACATACTCTATGAGCGTGAGTTTTTCTGGATCATCCTTGGTCTTCTGCCTTTTGATCTTGTCTTCTCTAGCCTTTGAGGCCTTTCTTATCATCCTTTCATCAGCTTTCTCTTTACTTTCTTTCTCAGAACCCATGGGCATAAAAGATTGTGTTTGATCCCATACCTGTTTAAATATGGGTCGAATGTCTTCATATTTCATACCCTTGAAGTAGCTCATCTT
>BQNB010120380.1:0-20644 GCA_026074375.1 Tanacetum coccineum
TAAGTAGCGATTATGTAAAAAGGTTTACCCAAATTAGCGTAATTTTTATGAAAACTTAAGGTAATGAAGATAATTAGTTAATTAATAATTAAATAAAAAAAATATAAAAATAGTAGGGATAAGGGGGGGGGGGACGATCGGCTAAGGGTATTGGGTAGGGATTATGAAGCCCAAACTTGGTCAAACTCTAATACTTAAGGGATAAGGATACCTAGGACTCTATATAGATAAACTTAGCTCATAATTCTTTTCCCCATCTTCTTTTGTGCATGCGATTTCAGGCCCTAAAACCCTAAGGAGTGCCGATTTTTTTTTGTGTGATCCAACTCAAGAATTGTTGTTTAGGTGCTAGCATTCAAGGTAAGTATGTTCATCTTAACTAGTTTATGATATTCATGTAACATAAGTTATGATGGATCTAGGGTTTACATAAAAATTAGATTAGATATGAACTTTAATGATGGTATAATGATTAGGGTTAGTTTAGAGTTATGATCATGCATGTTGAATGTTAGGGTTTGCGTTAGAACACGATTTAAAGTTGGGCAGAATTTAGGGTTGTGTTCAACTGATGATATCTCATTGATAAAACGTTTCTTTTTATGAATCTTATGTCTAAATTGTAGTTCAAAGAGTCTATTTTTCAAAAAGTCTGACCTCGAATGATTTTGAGTTCGGAAAGTTAGTTAATTAGTCAAAACAAGAAAAGTTGTCAAAACAGTAAATACGGGTCAGAATTAGGTCATGTTTGGGAGGGTAAAATCCTAACTTAAAAGTAGAATTAAGGATAACCTATCTACAGTGGTTAAGTTCAATATGTATATAAAGAAAACCTAGAAGGATAGCCTCTGATTATGTGTCTAAGTATGGTAATTAGGGCCATACATTTTAGTGTGCAATCAGGTCTGAATTGGGACAGTTTTAAAGTTAGATTCTATTTGGGATAGTTACACATGTAATGGGAGCTTGGAAATCGCAAGATAGTTAGTAAACTCATAAATGAACTTAGGTGGTTTTTGGTATAATTAATAAAGGTCAGCAAGTAAGGTTTTTAAGTTGGTAAAGATACATTAGAGTTCTGCATTTTCGAATCAATTGTAGTTAACTAGTGTAATGGGTTAATGAGATGGTTAAGGTTGGGCATGGTGTCCGGGTGACCCATAATGGTTAATCAAACCCTTAGACATCCATCATATGTGTGTTACATGGAATAGAGCTTTTAGCTTGGTCGCATGTAATCGTGTTTATTTATTTGTATAGTTGCGTGATAGGAATTGGAAGTTGCGTTTGAGCATTCAGGTGAGTTACATAGTCCCACTTTTTACATTGTTTTAAACTTGGGATGGAAATGATGCAAGTGTTGAAATTAGTTGTAAATTGTTGTGATTATGTATTAGTGTAAATGCATGGACTATTATGTGACTGATATGCGTTATGTGCTACATGTTATGTGATGTGATATTGAGATGTTGCCTAGTCAGGTGGATTACTTGCGGGTATCCATTAGCCTGAGCTAGAGGTAAAGAAATTTGGTTATGTGATGTGATACTGAGATATTGCCTAGTCAGGAGGATTACGTGCGGGTATCTCCGGCCTGAGCTAGAGGGAAAGAGATTTGGTATGGTACTAT
Organism: Tanacetum coccineum; assembly: GCA_026074375.1. Taxonomy (NCBI): domain Eukaryota; kingdom Viridiplantae; phylum Streptophyta; class Magnoliopsida; order Asterales; family Asteraceae; genus Tanacetum; species Tanacetum coccineum. The sequence goes on from BQNB010120380.1 coordinate 1,631, forward strand.
TGCCTAGTCAGGAGGGTTACTTGTGGGTATCACCGGCCTGAGCTAGAGGGAAAAAGAATTTGGATTGATCCAAGAGCGATTGAGGTCGTCTGCTTGGTGTATGTTTGATTGATTGGATTTGGATTGAATTGCAAGTTAGCTTGTATGTTAGTTAGCATAATTGTCATGCAAAAGTACTGTTTTATAATCACAGTAATTCGGTTAATGATTTTGTTAATGGATTGAATATGTGTGTCTGAAAACCTATGTTTCTCACCAACCATTTTGTTGATGAATAAGCATCATTTTCAGGTATTCAGCAGGATAAGATTAAAGTTAGGAAAAGTGGCTAGATGGACCGTAGGCAGCTGACGAAGTTAAGTTATCTAGATTCGTTATTTGTTTTGGATGATGAATGTTAATTGTTTTACTTGATAGGATGTATGAATGTTTGCATGTCATGATGTTGACATGAACTGCCTTAATTTCAATGTCAGACGCCTTTTTGATTTTGTTGATGTGTTTGGGTATTTTCATGACACTGCGTGTCTATAGCTTGTATTTTTTATGCATGTATTAGTTTCTCTATATAGACGCCAATGTATTTTCATGACGCCAAATTCTATTTTATTAATGATAAAGATACGTGGTATTAAGTTATATTTAATATAAATTGTGTCTTATATTTGCATGTTTAAATCCATGAATAATAATAGTTATTATTCTAAATTAATCCGTTGTCGATTAACAATACAATTTAGATTTATCAAGCGGAGTTAGTGTGTTATTAGACGCTCAGTAGATGCAATGAGGTCTATACGTGTTGTTATAACTGCTATGCTTCCCCTCTATGCGAGATCGCGTAGCATGTTTTATATTTTTTGTATTTTGCTAAGATGTGTATAATTGTCATTTTAGTTATCTCCCTTTTGCCCCTACACTTATTCTGCTATGATCTGTAGTTACTTTCATTTTTTTTCCCACCCGTAAGAAGTCTTCATTGGGGAACTTTTTTCCAACTGGACGTAAGCGTTTTAAGGAGCCTCTTATGGAACCGGAGAAGATGGATAGTTGTTTCTTTTCGTCAGATGCGCGTAAATAAGGATGGACTAGCGGAGTTCGGTGATTCTTGCGGCAGGCAAGTCAAACCAAGTGTAGGCCCAGACATTATTATATCAGTACTTTACCTTGTTCAGTTGTTATTGATTATTTCTTTTGGATATTTCGTATTTTGGGAATTGTTGCGAGACTTTCGTTCCTTTATGTCGTTTCAATTTTTATTTTGATATAAGTATGTATGTTTATGTGATGAGCATCGTTTATGTGTTTAAGTTAGACGTGTGGTTTAAGATGTGCATTGTGGTATTTGTACTTATGTTGTGAATGATTAATTGAATAGGGTTATCTTGGGAAGTAAGACAACGTGTGAAAGGGCTCCGGCACTTTTATAAACTATGGTGGCCAACATAATTATAAAGGCATCACACACGTAGACTTGTGACCATGATTGCATTTATTTGTGTTTGGTTGTAAGGTGGTAGTGTAATATGTTTTTTTTAGATATGTGTATTCATGATAAGGATGGTGGTATGGGTAGAGAATTATTCTCTTACCCTAATAGGAGGATATGTTAAATTGAGTTGTATAAATAGTAAGTTCCCCTTCTATCTAGTATTTGCGGATACATAGTATTGCTATTATAGAGGTTGCTCGTTTGCTAGGTTGTTTGTTCGGATTTCCTAAGTCTAAAATTTAGCACCCTTTTCATCTTACTTTTTTAGGTAGGATCTTGTATTTTTTTTTCTCAATATTTCGACGTCTTGTTGTATATTGGTTGTTTCGGGTCTGCTCTTCGGTTATAGGCGTGTTTCGTTTGTTCTTTCGTTGCATTGATTACTCATATGAGTATCAACATTTCTTTTATGAACTAATATTGTTTTCTAAAACATATTAGTGTGGATCATTACTACATTTGGGTTGTAATATCCATGTTTTTGTAACCCGTTGGCGACGTGTTAGTATCGATGCTTTTAGGTTTGCTCTGTTGATCGTTATTTTAGATAAGACCTTACATTTTCTTTTAAGTACGTAATGTCTTGCATGAGTATTCTTGTACGTGTTCATTTGATTTTATTTTGAGTATATGGTTCCTGGTATTTTCTTTCATTTTCAAACAATAGAATTGTGTGAGAGTCTGTATGGTGTTTTACGATCCCTTTTGGTATTATGGTGTCATTGTTTGTGTAAACTAATTTATATAATTATGTCTAATTATAAAAAACCCTTTGGAATAGTATTGTGTGGTGTTTGGAGGGAAAACTGTGTTTATAATGATCTTTGTATTAGATTTTATTTTCCTTATAAAACGTAGGTTTAAAGTGAATTCATAGTGGTAAGGTACGATACACAATTGATATTTCATCTCTTAGATTTTTATGACAACCTGATTGATTTATATAAAGGATTACAATTAAGACAATTTATTTATTATTTAAAATGATTTTTATACTTAAAGTGACTTTCTTTATTTTAAATTGATTTTTATAAAAACATTATTTAATTTGGTCTTTCGAGTAAAGTCGATAATTGGTATAAGAATTCCCGTCTTTAAGTATTGATTTTTTATGTGTTCTTTTGTCGTGGTACGCTTGTTGATTTTTTTTTCGTTCACGTGTTCACTTGGTACATATACGTATCCTTTCTTTCAAAGCATTCTTATGTCATTTAATCCACGGCTATTTGCATATGTGGAATCCCCTATATGTATTCTAGCCTTTGACTCGATATTCGTTTTGTATATCCTACTTGGATTGTTCGTAAACCATTGGGTTCATTGATACGCTTGAGTCGTGGAGCTTTTATGTGATTGTGGGAATGGACAGGTTGTCCAGAGGATGTTTGTGATAGTATGTCTTGAGAAGGTAGTTGGATACCATTGGGAATGGTGATTAGATTCTTCGGGTTTAATGCGTTGAACGTATATACTCAAGGAGTCGTGAAAACCTTAATGATCACAAAGGTAGATGAACCCAAAATTAAGTGATATTGTCCGTCATACGCGATTTTATTGATCGTGTGCAAAATTATTTGTTGATTGACCACCCCGAAGACATGTTGAAAGTTCGGCACTGATAAATAACTGCCCGAGGGGTGAGATCAAGATTGATTGAGACTGAGATGTGGAACTTAGGTCAAAGGCACCGATGAGGTGGCCTATAGTCGTCACGATTTCAGCAAACTAGCTTTGATGGCTACAGAATGTTTCCCAGAAGTGGTTGAACAAAGATTGTGAAGTATATCTGTGGTGGATTGGCCCGATATGATACTTGGGAGTGTATAAAAGTGCATCAAAATCGAAGACTATGCAACGAAGTCATTGAGTTTAACAACTGAGTTAATGGAGGATAAGACTCATGCCTACGCTGAACGTCAGGCTGAAAGGAAAAGGAAAGAATGATGATCATTCAGAACAATCAAAACCAATCAAAATAAGAGGCAGCAGAACACTGGCCAGGCTACACCGCGGGCAACAGTGAAAGGAAATCCTACGTCGGGTCTAAGCCTATATGGTTCCAAGTGTAATTACAATCATGAAGGTCCTTGTCCACCTAGGTGCAATAACTGCAATAGGGTTGGCCATCTGGCCAAGGACTGTAGGATACGGCCTGCTAACAACAACAACAACAACAACCGTAACAACAACAACAATAACCGGCAAGGCAATGGTTGCTTTGAGTGCGGAGCTCAAGGTCATTTTAAAAGTAACTGCCCAAGACTGAGAAACAATGACCGTGGTAATCAAGCTGGAAATGGTCAGGTGCGTCCAGGAAGGTGTATGCGCGGTTGGAATAGAGGGGGCAAACCCAGACAACGTCGTTTGCGGGTACGTTTCCTTCTTAAAAAAACGTTATGCTTTAATTCTTATTTGATTCTCGGTGCCGATAGGAGTTTCGTATCTACTGCATTTAGTACCCTGCTTGATATCGTCCCCAATACACTAGATCATGGTTACAACGTTGAGCTAGCTGACGGTAGGATAATTGGAGTAAATACTATATTAATGGGTTGTACGTTAAACCTTCGGAACCATCCGTTCAACATCAACCTAATGCTGGTGGTAGTGTTGGTAGTTTCGACGTCTTAATTGGATGGATGTGTTGTCAAAATTACGGTGCCCGTTATCGAATGTGATAAGAAGATTGTTCGCATCCCCTGGAGAAATAAAACCTTAACCATACAACGGTGTTGGAAGTATCCAAGGGAAAATGTGTCACGATTAATTAAACATCATTTTCGTGCAAAATGCGCAGAATTACATGGAAAAAGGATTTCCGATCTTTTTGCACATATTACTACGAAAGAGTGTTGAAGGACAAGTCGGAGGGAGGAAGCGACTTGTGAGGACTGCTATCGTACCCATTGTGCAAGACTTTCACCGAGTATTTCCTGAAGGAATTCGGCCAGGTTTCCTCCGACTCGACAAGTGGAGTTTTCAAATTGATTTGGTTACCTGGTGCCTGCCCTGTAACACAAGGGCACCTTATCGATTAGCGCCTTAGTGATGAAAAGTGGTTATTGAGCAACTGAAAGAAACTGTCCGCAATAAAGGCTTTATAAGACCAAGTTCCTCACCTTGGGGAGCTCCGGGTCTTGTTTGTCAAGAAGAAAGACGGATCATTACCGGATCTTGTGCTATTGATTACCGGGAATTGAATAAACTAAACGGTTGTTCAGCACGTTATCCGCTCCAAGAATTGTGATTTGTTTGATAATCCCACAGGGATCGAGTTTGTTACTCAAAATCGGAACACGTAAGGTAGGTTATCAACCAATTGAGGGTTCGAGAAAGAAGACATTCCGCAGACTGCCTTCAGGAACTCGTTTGTCCATTTACGGATTTTCATGTTAATGCCATTTGGTTGACAAACGCACCTGCCGTATTCATGGTCTCTTTGAATTCCGAGTATGCAAACAATATCTGGACAATTCGTTAATTGTTTTTATTGATGTTATTGATCTATTCAAAGAGCAGAGCAAAGACAACGAAGAGCATTCTTGAAGATAATATTAGAGTTGTTGAAGAAAGAGGAGTTGTATGCAAAGTTTTCCAAATGTGAATTTTGGATTTCCCAAGGTACGTTCCCTCAGTCATGTCGATCGTAGTGAAGGAATTCATGTGGATCCTGCCAGATTGAAGCCATTAAGGATTGGAACACTCTCCTAAGTACCAACGGGAGATTCATCAATTCTTGTCTTGCTGGAACTATCGAAGATTCATTGAAGGGTTTTCAATGATCGCCAAACCAATGACCAAAGCTTACAAAAAAGAAGGTCATGTTTGTTTGGGCGCGAATAAGCAAGAAGCAGCTTTTCAACTGTTAAAGCAAAAGTTGTGCAGTGCACCAATCCTTGCATTACCTGAAGGAAGCGAAGATTTCATCGCATACTGCGACGCTTCAAAGAAGGGTTTGGGCGCTGTATTGATGCAAAGAGAAAAGGTGATTTCATATGCATCACGCCAGTTGAAAATCCATATGTGAGAAAACTTACAACGCATGATAGAACTTGCAAGCAGTAGTGTTTGCTCTCAAGATCTGGAGACATTATTTATATGGAACTAAGTGTCGGTGATTCATCCGATACAAGAGTTTGCAACACATTTTAGATCAAAAAGATTTGAACTTAGGCAACAGCCGATGGTTTAGAGTTGATAAGTGATTACGATTTTGCGATGTTTCGTTATCACCCGGGAAAGCAAATGTCGTTGATGATGCTCTTGAGCCAAGAAGAGAACGAGAACCACCAATGAGAGTTCAAGCTTTGGTTATTTTATATTTAGTTTGGATCTCTCCCAAACAGATTCTTAAAGGCTCAGACCGAAGCCATGCGGAAAACCATTAGAACATTAGAATGAAGACGCTTGGGGGAATGTTGATAGTAAAATGCCAAATTTCAGAAGCAATTAGAGAACAAAGTTGGAACCATGCTGGATGGAACCATGTGCCTAAATGGCAGGAGCTGGTTACCTTGTTATATGGCGTTTTATGCGGACTGTGATATATGCAACGTGTCCCATAAATCAAAATACTCTATTCATCAGGTTGGTTCGACAAAATTTTTTTATTACCAAGACTATGAAGAAGATTATATTGTGGCCCAACATGAAAGCTGACCATACAACTTATGTTAAAAGTGTTTGACTTGTGCTAAGGTCAGGTCTCTCGAACATCAAAGGCCATTGGATTGTTGGTACAACCAAGATACCCGATTGGATAGTGGGGGACAACATCCCATGGATTTTGTCGACTCGAGCTTCTTGAATCTCAAGGACTATGATACAATCTTGTGTGATCGTTGACCAATCACTAAGTCTGCGATCATCACACCAATGGAGGAGAACGATCCTTTGGATTAACTTGAAGGATATGTACTTAAAGGAATGTGGTCACGAGACATGGAATAACCTATCCAATCATTTGTGGATCGCGAAACCGAGATTCGATCCAATTTTGGAGATCAATCAGAACGCTTTAGGTACAAATTGGTATGAGTACTGCGTACCATACTCCAAACAGATGGCTAAGCTGGATTGAGGACCATCAAAACTCTCGAGGATAGAGTTGCCGGCTTGTGCAATCGCTTTGGAAAAGGCTTCGTGCTTTGGTTTTTTCTTTGGTTTTTAGTTGTTTTTTTTTTGTTTTTTTTTTCTTTCTTTTTTTTTTGTTTTTTTATTGTTTTTTTTGTTTATTATTTTTGTTTTTGGTTTTTTGTTTTGGTATTTTTGTTTTTTTTTTTTTTGGTTTTGGTTTTTTTTTTTTTTTTTTTTTTTTTATTCTTTTTTTTGCTTTATTGGTCTTTTCTTATTGGTTTTTTTTTTTTTTTTATTTTTTTTTTTCTTTTTGGTGTGTTTTTTATATTTTTTGTTCTTTTTGGTTATTTTTTTTTTTTTTGGGTTTTGGTTTTTATATTTTTTTTTTTTTACTTTCTGCTTCTTTTGTTTGTTTTTTTTTTTTTTTTTTTTTTTTTTTTTTTTTTTTTTATTTTTTTGTTGTATTTTTTCTTTTTTTTTCTTTTTTTTTTGGTTTGTTTTTTTTGGCGTGTTTTTGGGTTTTTTTGTTTTTCTGGGTTTGGTGTTGGGCTTCTTTTTTGTTTGTAGTTCTTTCTTTTTGTTTATTTGGGTTGTTTTCGTTGGGATTGTCGTTTTTTTCTTTTGTTATCTTTTTTATTTTTTTTTTTTTTTCGTTTTTTATTTTTGAGGTTAACATTTGCAATTAGTCGAGTATTCTAATACACAAATAGCTATCACGTATAAGTATCAAGGCCGCACCATTCGAAGCACTTTATGGTCGGAAGTGTCGTTCACCTGTTTGTTGGACTGAAGTTGGAGAAGCTCAGATACTCGGTCCAGAACTAATCCAAGAGACCACTGAGAAAATCATCCAGATCAAACAGAGGATGCAAGCTGCTCGTGATCGACAGAAGACGTGATCGACAGAAGAGTTACGCTAACTTGAAGCGTAAACCAATGGAATTCCAAGTCGGGGATAAAGTTATGCTTAAAGTTTCGCCTTGGAAAGGGGTCGTACATTTTGGCAAACGGGGGAAGTTAAACCCTAGGTATGTTGGACCTTTCAAGGTGTTAGAAAAGGTTGGAGAGGTTGCTTACAAGCTCGAACTTCCTGAAGAGCTGAGTAGAGTTCATAATACATTCCATGTGTCCAACCTGAAAAAGTGTCATGCCGACGAACCATTAGCCGTTCCGTTGGATGGACTTAATTTGGACGACAAACTCTATTTTGTTGAGGAACCGGTAGAAATCGTAGACCATGAAGTTAAACGGTTGAAGCAAAGCCGAATCCTATTGGTCAAGGTTCGATGGAACTCTAAATGAGGTCCTGAGTTTACGTGGGAACGCGAGGACCAATTCAAGAAGAAATACCCACACCTCTTCACCAAGACCACACCGTCGTCAAGTGCTGCATTGTGAGCCTTGAGGACAAGGTTCATTTAATGGGGGAAGTCTATAACACCCTGTGTTTTCAAGTCATTGACGACATCGATAAATCCACAATGTACCTTTTGTATTGTACGTGTTTGCTTGAAATCGTAATCGTTAGGTTAAATCGCGTACGCCAAATATTATCGTTTAATGTAAACGGGCATTAAACCATCAAACGTTTACATCAATCATGTGTTATATAATTATTTTGATAATAATTATGGTCGTTGTTTATTTTTTTTATTGGTTACGAAAGTTAAATACGTTTCGCGATAAATGTACGTTTAAGCATACCCGGAAGCACGTTAATTTATTAACGCAAGTGTATTAAGTCAAGAAAAAATAAGCTCTGGTTTTTATTAAGAAAAACAAAGGGATATCTTGGTTATAATCTTGGGTTTAAAGTTTATAAAACATAAAAAACTAGTCAAAATGGACCTATATGAATGCTCTATAAACATACAGTCCAAAAGTGTCTTAAAAATAAACATATTTTATATATATAAGATAATACATATTCACGACGATTCCGAAAAGGTAAGAAACTTGTCAAATCGGATTAATAACGAAAAAAGTTTACTTTAAAAAACGAGTAAAGCCGCTAATTAAACGGAGTTTTTTTTTAAAAAAAACTTTTTTATAAAAATAATTCAAACAGCAAGTTTGATATTTTTAACAAATAATACATATTTTTAGGATTCCAAAATGATAAGAATCGTAATTTTTCAATTAATAACGAACAAGTTATGAATTTCGCGAGTTTACGACAATTAATACTTTTATAAAACTATTTTTATAAAAGTTACTATTCATGACAGAAAGTTATATTTTTGTAAACCTCATAAAATTATAGAACTTTCAAAAACGAGAACGTCCTCGAAAGAATCGTTAAAAACGGAGCTATAACGAATAAAATACGACATTTACGGGGGGTTTTTTTATTTTTACGACAACAAATACGATTTCAATAAAAAGTCCACGTCTTATGTGACAGTAAAAGTTACTGATCATCCAGAGGGTCAAAATATTGGAAAAAGTCCAAATTTATGATAAACTCGACCTAAACGAAAAGATGGGATATATCTTGTGCTATTGATCAAGAAGTAACACGCCCCGGACCCTTATTCCGCTGCGACCCAATTTGGGGGTGTTACAAGAGACATATGAGAGAGGACGCCATCATATCTCCAAGAAACAAAGTGTACAGATTATTGCCTCGAGATCCAGTCAATAGATCAACACCTTCAAAATTACGAATGAAGCAGGTGTGTTGACGAAAAGCAACTTCAAGGTTTGAATCACAAAATTACCCAATGGAGAATAAGTTGTGTCTACGTCCTTCTACGTAGTAAACCCTTAATATCATAACATTCCTAATTTGTTAATCACCATACCCCAATATTTTTGCCACATGGTCATTTCTGAATTTAACTGTACCAAAAAACTTATTGACAAAATTGGTGAGCTGAAAGGGATCTCTGGTCATATGCTTGGAGCAGCCAGAGTCCAAATACCAGAGAACAATTTTGGACAACCTGCATTCATCAAGAGATAAAGATGGAACATCAAAAACTTTGGATCCTCAAGATTTACTGGGTTCCTTTTTGTTAGCCGATACAGATTTAAGGTCCTTAGATTTTCTAACAGGAACATTAGTTTTAGATTTCCTAGGTTTCCTTGAGTAAACCAATGTTACAACAGGTTTAGGTGTTTCATTTTCTAGAGCAGTTGGTTTCCTAAGGGGTACTTCAGTAGTTGTGGTAATCCTAGTTAAAGGGCACGCATTTCCTACTATAGTGAAGGTCCGACCAGTAGGTCTCCAGATGTATCCAATATTTGTAAACACCTTTCCTGTTGGTTTCCAAACTTTTCTCTTTGAACTTTTCTTAACAGATTTAGATTTTTTACGAGCATTCACATTATTGATAAAATCAAGAACACACAAATCATGATTATCAAAAAGCATGCAACCATTACACTTAACACATTTAAGTTTAGAATTCGCATTAAGCTTAGAATGCTGCACATGAGCAGTTCCTTTAGGTTGAACAACACAATCTTTATTTTTCAAACTAGATTTAACTTTCCTAGGGTGGGCTTCTACTTTATTCTTCTGAGTACTACTTGGTGTTTGCCGAATCTTATCTTTCTTTGTATTGCCTGAAGGCTGTGATCCGCTAGCACTAGTAGACGGTTTTACTCCTGTAGAAGACAACATAGGTTTGTTAGAAACTAGGTTTGATGTAGAGGCTGTTTTGGTGATTGTGTATCCTGAGGATGTGACGGGCTCAGTGAATCTAACTCTTTTGTCCTTGTTCTTTGGGGTCACAGCCACTAATTTTCCATCAGCATTGTTGATACTAGGGCAGGTTTTACTGATGTTTGTAAGCAACTCCTGAACTAGTTTAGCATACCTACAGGCAGATTCTAAGGATTGATCTAGTGGATATTTTGATTTAACATGTTCAACTAGATCCCTAAGAACTGTAGCTTCTTCTTGAGTGTGCTTAATATAGGCAGAGTGAGCTGTCTTTTTATTCAACAATTTAGGGGTTATTGGTTCCACATCAATCTTAAGCATTTCTGGATCACTAGGGTGTTTTGTAACATCATTATCAACTAGAGCTTTTCCTTTAAGTTTCCTTAAATCATCCTTAAGAGCTGTAATTACCAAAACTTTTTCCTGAAACCAATGTTACAACAGGTTTAGGTGTTTCATTTTCTAGAGCAGTTGGTTTCCTAAGGGGTACTTCAGTAGTTGTGGTAATCCTAGTTAAAGGGCACGCATTTCCTACTATAGTGAAGGTTCGACCAGTAGGTCTCCAGATGTATCCAATATTTGAAAACACCTTTCCTGTTGGTTTCCAAACTTTTCTCTTTGAACTTTTGTTAACAGATTTAGATTTTTTACGAGCATTCACATTATTGATAAAATCAAGAACACACAAATCATGATTATCAGAAAGCATGCAACCATTACACTTAACACATTTAAGTTTAGAATTCGCATTAAGCTTAGAATGCTGCACATGAGCAGTTCCTTTAGGTTGAACAACATAATCTTTACTTTTGAAACTAGATTTAACTTTCCTAGGGTGGGCTTCTACTTTATTCTTCTGAGTACTACTTGGTGTTTGCCGAATCTTATCTTTCTTTGTATTGCCTGAAGGTTGTGATCCGCTAGCACTAGTAGACGATTTTACTCCTGTAGAAGACAACATAGGTTTGTTAGAAACTAGGTTTGATGTAGAGGTTGTTTTTGTGATTGTGTTTCCTGAGGATGTGACAGGATTAGTAAATCTAACTCTTTTGTCCTTGTTCTTTGGGGTCACATCCACTATTTTCCCATCAGTTTGTTGACACTAGGGCAGGTTTTACTGATGTTTGTAAGCAACTCCTGAACTAGTTTAACATACATACAGGCAGATTCTAAGGATTGATCTAGTGGATATTTTGATTTAACATGTTCAACTAGATCCCTAAGAACGGTAGTTTCTTCCTGAGTGTGCTTAATATAGGCAGAGTGAGCTATCTGTTTATTTAACAATTTAGGGGTTATTGGTTCCACATCAATCTTAAGCATTTCTGGATCACTAGGGTGTTTTGTAACGTCGTTATCAACCTGATCTTTTCCTTTAAGTTTCCTTAAATCATCCTTACCAAAACTTTTTCCTGAAGACTAGCATTTAAATCAGAAATTTCCACTGACTTTAGATTGACTTGATTAATTAAATCATCGCATTATTCTTTTGATCGAATACGTGCTGGTTTAATTGAGTCATAAAGTTGCTTATAGGTCTGTTTCAAATGCTCATTCTCAGCAATAAGCTTTGTCACCCTATGATCCAATTCATTTAATTCAAACAATTAAAATTTTAAGCTTTGTCACCCTATGATCGTTTCTTTCTCTTGGGACTGAGCTTTCAATTCATTTAATTCAAACAATTGATCAAAACTTGGAGCACTTTGATTTGAAACAGAATTATCCATTTGAAACATTTCCCGATTAAGTTGAGAATCAACTTCTAAAGAGATGCAATGTTTCTCAAGATTGGTGAAACTTTTAAACAGTTTATCATAAATCTCTTTTTCAATGAAATTTGTTTGAAGCTCAGTCTCAAGTTTGAGACACTTTTCACATTCATGCACATTTATAAAAGCAATATCTGCAGACGAATTCACAATGACGTTCACAATATCTTTGCTCAACACTTGTTCCAAGAGTCGTTCATTTTCGTTCAAAACTTGATTCATTTTAACTTCAAATGTTTTGGATTCTAAACAATTTTGTTCCACAGCCTGTTCAATTTGATGTAATACATTTTGGACTTCTGAAACTTCATCAACCAAATATTGATTGAATGTGTGAAACAAGTCCTTTAAAGCTTTTACAAATGGAATTATTTCATCTCTAAAACAAGCTTTTGTATGTTTGAACCCCCACGAACCCTCAATGATAGCTATGTGTATGGTTCTTTCTTTGACAACCATGTCAAAACCAGCAAGATGGTGTTTAAGTTTATTCAAACGTGTATTCACCATGCTGACTTTAGGAAGTTCTTTTGGAACCTCAACTATGATGGGTCTACTAGAAAGAATGAGTTCTGGAGAATTCATCAAATTCTGAGATCAAAAGGCTTGTTCAACAGATAATTCAGTTTGTGGAACAAAGCGTGTTTCAAAATCTTTATAAAGTTGGTTAAGAGCAGCATAATCAACTGGTGTAGTATTAACTTTCTTTTCTAACATTATAAGATTCTTTTGTTTTAAAAGCATTTTTGAACGACTCTCTTCAGCAAGCATTAAGGTCTCTTCAGAGTCTAGAATCACAATGGGATTAGTTTTTTCAATAATATCACCAACATATAGCTTCGGTTCCAACTGCTAAGCTTTCTTCAAATAGAAAGGATTTTGAAAACCTAAAGCTATTTAGTGGTATGATCATAGAAAAACTAAGGTTTCGTCAACATGTGAACAGTTTATGCGGATTGATCTCTTTTAAAAACAATATTATCAAGCTGTTTAATCATCTGTTCTAAAGCAATCTCTCTATCTATGTTCCTAAATTCTTCTTTCTTAAAATCATCTTTGAGAAGAGAAACTGTTTGCATTAAAGAATCTTTTTCTTTTAAATGTTCAGAAAGAGTTTGTTTAAGACGATCAATCTCTACAGACTGTGCACATGAATCTGAAACGTTATCATTACTTCTTAAATCAACATTTTGTCCTTCATTCAACACTTTAACTTGTTCCTTATATCTTTCAAGCTCAACAGTTAACGTATCATTGACACTTTTATTTTCTAGATTTATTTTGGTACAATTAGCAACTTGGGTTCTCAGTTGTTCAATCACAGATAATATCAGTGCATCTTGTTATACAGAAGAGTTAGAATTCTAAACGGATGGCTGTTGTGATTCAATCAGATACTAGGAATAATGAATGATATTGGTATCACTGGTTATTTTAGTCTCTGAATGTTTCACAACATTTGACTGTTTAGCAGACTGCATCGCCTACATAACTTGATTAATCATATTATTATTCACATTATCATGATTGTGTACCTCAAAAAGAGCATCTGATCCATAATGAGATAAATTCGCCATGAGAGCAACTTTGGCAGTGTTGAGTTCATCACAATCAGAGTCATATGCATCCAAATCATCAGCTTGATAAGTAGCATTGTGAGTAATGACTGTCTGTGTGGCTTAACCCTATGGGATTCTTAGATCTACCAAAAATGCTAGTTCCGCTTCATGTAGAATTTGATCACTTGCTTGAGCTTGTACCGGCAACACTTTATCTTTAAACCATGAATCATCCCGTTTCCTTCTTGGTTTAGTGCATTATTTGGACATGTGTCCTTCCCTTTTGCAGTTGTAACACGTAACAATCCTTTGTTTCCCTGAGTTACTGCTACTTGCTCCTGGAGTGAAAGTTTTGTAATACCTGCAGCATAAGAAATTTGTCTCCCCTGTACTGGTTGTACGGTTACTCTTCCATCATTAATGGTAGCTTATTGCCTTGGGTTTGACGAGTTCCTCAACTAGTTATTGGTAGTAAGATAGCGGGAAGTGACTGCAGCAGACAAGAATGATATTACATGATTGATGGCATCAATTGGATCATCATCGTGCTTGAAAACTGGTATAGTTAAACCAGAGTCTAATTGGGAAAATTCAGATTGTTGGTTGACTATGGGTGAGTATCCTATTTGAGGAATGAATGATGATGGAGAGAAAACGTTGTGGTGAACTGAGGTTTGATAATTATTAGGGGGATAGGTGATTGAATGAGGTGTTGGTAATTGATTGATTAAGTATTGTTGAGATTCAAAAGGTGATCCATACTGTGAAGATTGATAAGGTGAGACAAATTGTTGATGTTAAGAGTTCTGGTAAGAGTGCTGATGAGATTGATAAGGAGACTATGTCATTTGGTGAGATGCAACTAAAGCGAGAGGATCGGAGTTGCGTTCATGCATCAATCAAACTTCATTTGCATGTCATTCATGTTGTTCCAAGTGAGCATGAATCTGATCAACATTAGTAGTATGTAAATCTTTGACCAACTTAACATAATTTGCTCCATTCAGCAGGAAGAGTATTCAGAAACTTGGTATTGACTTGAAATTGTTCCAGTGGCATCTTGTAAATATTCATATCATTGAGTAGCAGAGTGAATCTCAAGTAGTACTCGTGTAACGACCCTCCTTTCTTGTATGTAAACTTATCAAATTCATCGTATAGCTTACACTCTAGTTCTTGCTTCGTTAACGATGTTCTTTGCATGAGCAGTTTGATTTTCTCCCAAATATCCTTGGCTACACGATGTTGACTAACAAGAGCATAAATTTCAGTTGGAAGGCCTTGTAGAATGATGTTTATTGCTTTGATGTCACAATCAGCTTGAATGGTTTCTGTGGGAGTTAATTTAGTATATTCCTTTGGTCTGGTTACACCATCTACTGTAATTGTTGGCCAAACAAGTGGACCTTTTTCAACAAAAGCAAGAATCATTCTACCATGAGGTCTATTCATGATATAAAGTTCCATTCTGCTTTTTTACGAGTCATACAAGTGTTTTTCAAGCATCGGTGGTTTATTGTCACCACCTAAGAGAAGTGACTTATTAGCAAGGGTCGTCATTGATGAAGTGGTATCAAAAAGATTACTGATCGATCGAGCAGTGATAGAAAGTAATTGTGTTTGATGGTGTTGTCTTTTATGTGTTTTAAGTCTTGAAACTATACGGGATTTTATAATTTTTGACAAAACCGGGAAAACAAGTAAGTGTTTCACGGGATTTTACAAGTCAAAGAAATAAACCGTATAATTTTTAAAGCATTAGTACCCCATTGAGATAATATAAAAGAGCAGTATCGATAAAAAAATTAGAAGTTATTTTGTCCAATTTCAAATTTTAGGTGTAATTATTAAGTCTGACACCAGGACATTTTTCAGCAGAAAGAAAGAAAAAAGTGTGTTTGTCTTTAAGTGATTTAAGGTCTCTATAGCTTAGAGATCAAGTTTAGCCAAAAAAATTCAGCTTGTGTTTTCCTAGATGTGCCACTATGATCAATCAGTAGCACAATTTAGTGTAGTTTAATACTGCTATTGTGCTATTATCTTTAAGCTCACTTTTTAGCCTTAAATTAGTAGTTATAACTAAGATTAAGCATTTAAAAGTTTTCCATTAGTTTCTTTGTATGAAAACACATAAATTTCATTCTCAAGCTTATAGATTTCGCTTAAATTGCCTCGAAAAGTATTATAGCAGAACTTTGGATCACTAGTCTTATTCCTTTTAGACTTTTCTTTATCTAGATATGAGAATTTTTTAGAAACCTTTAATAAGGTTTGCTTAATAACCTTAGGAAAAGCTTATATTTAAAAGTTTTCAGCTTCTAAGGTTTAGTAATAACTTTTAGCTTATTAGAAAAATCTTAAAATCAGCTTTAAAGCTAAATTTGAACTTTTTTAAGATCAATTTGCTTCTGTAATTTCTAGTTTAAAACACTTACGCTTATTTCTTTCTAGAAAATACTTTAGTATACAACTTGAGCATCATTTATCTTTCTTTTGTTTCATATTCATGAATTTATCACATTAGTAGTATGCAAATCGTTTGACCAACTAACATCAGTAACGAATTTTCTCCATCAGCAGAGAAGGTGTATTCAAAAACTGGTATTGACTTGAAATTTCTCCAGTGGCATCTGGAAATATTACATATCATTGAGTAGCAGAAGTGAATCTCAAGTATACTCGTAACTACTCCCCTTTCTTGTATGTACAACTTATCAAAAACATCGAGAGCTTACACTCGCGTTTCTTCTTCTTAATGACGTTCCTTGCATGAGCAGTTTGATTTTCTCCCAAATATCCTTGGCTACACGATGTTGACTAACAAGAGCATAAATTTCAGTTGGAAGGCCTTGTAGAATGATGTTTATTGCTTTGATGCCCACAATCAGCTTGAAATGGTTTCTGCGGGAGTTAATTCAGTATATTCCTTTGGTCTGGTTACACCATCCACTGTAATTGTTGGCCAAACAAGTGGACCTTTTCACAGAAGCAAATCATTCTACCATGAGGTCTATTCATCATATAAAGTTCCATTATGCGTTTCCACGAGTCATACAAGTGTTTTTCAAGCATCGGTGGTTTATTGTCACCACCTGAGAGAAGTGACTTATTAGCAAGGGTCGTCATTGATGAAGTGGTATCAAAAAGATTACTGATCGATCGAGCGGTGATAGAAAGTAATTGTGTTTGAGAGTATTGACTTTTGTGTTTTAAATTCATGAAATTACACGGGAAATTACATCGAATTTTACAATTCTTGACAAAACCGGGAAAACATGTAATGTTTCACGGATTTAGCCAAGCCAAAGAAATAACCGTATAATTTTAGATAATGCAATTTGATTTTAGTTTGTGTGCAAATTCGTTTGCTTAAGCGAAATTGGAAAATTCTGACCTTAAGTAAACCTAAAAATCCGGTCCTAAAAGAAAATTACAAATTCGAGTACTTAAGAAAAATTGCAAATTCGGGTCCTTAAGAAGATTACAAATTCGGGTCCATAAGAAGGTTGCAAATTCGGGTCCTTATGCAAGTTGCGAATTCGGGTACTAAAGTGATTTGCGAATTCGGAATCAACTAGTCTTGCAAATTCGTGTGCTTCTGAAAGCTGTCAATTCGGGTATTGAAGCAAGTTACGAATTCGTGTAATACAGGAAACTGCAAATTCGGATACAACTATAAACTGCCAATTCGAGTATTGAAGCAAGTTGCGAATTCGTGTAATACATGAAATTGCAAATTCAGATACAACTATAAACTATCAATTCGGGTATTGAAGCAAGTTGCGAATTCGGGAACAACACAAATTGCAAATTCAGATAGAGCTAGAAACTGCAAATTCGTGCAACACACGGACGAAACTCAAAATTTTTAAAACACAAAAAGACACCTTTTTGATTGTTTTTTTCCTAAAATTTCTTGTACAACTAGTATTCTTAAGCCTATAGGTACCTTTAAAATGACAACTTTTTGATTTTTAAGCCGAAAATTTCAAAATCAAGATTTGTACTTTATAAGGTTTTTTGAAAATAAAAGATGAACAAAAATTATATTTTCTTTGATCCAAAGCAAATACACCTATATCCAAAGATACTAGATCAAATTTACCTAGGTAAATGACCTTTTATTGTACAACTAAGCTTCGAAAACAAAAGAAAAGAAGAAAAAGCGTACGAAAAAATGAACCAAACTAAAAAACAAACACAAAAACTAAGCAAATCACTCCATGGCTCTTGATACCAATTGTAGAATACAAGTAATCTTTGATATATGAACCAAGAACTAGAGAGAGAAAGTAGGAGGAAAGATGTATTTTTCTAGTGGGAGAAAGTAGAGAACATGAAATGCATTTTGTGAAAATGAAACATACAACCAACCAACCAACCCCTCCAAGGCATGAAGAGGTGTATTTATAGTCCTATTTGACCAGCCATGGGCCTTATAAGGCTTTCCATGGGCCTTTGGTCCATATTAGCTTATAAACTAAATATTGACTAACTACAGGCTTTGACTAGTTAATATTGGAAGTGACTAAGACTTTTCTTGTTCCTAACAGTACCATCTCATGACATTAATCTGAACAATAATGTGTTTGAAAATAATGTTCAAGAGTTGTAGTATTCTGAACAACCACCTTTTATAGATGATTCGAATATTGAAAATACAAGTGACAGTAATGTTATTTCGTATAAACAATATCTGAAAGAATCTAAAAATGAGGTTGTTCAATGTACTACCTCTCCTGTACAACAAGATGCATTGATTATGCTGTGATTGAAGAAATGTTTAATCAAGTTAAAAATTGTAATGTTGTGAATGTGAAAAATAAAACTGTAAATGAGTCATTGATAGCTGAGCTTGAAAGATACAAGGAACATGTCAAAAATTTTGAAGAGAGACAAAAATTCAATTTAAATGACCGTGAAAAGTAAATAGATTCTCAAATGCGCGATGTAATTGTTAAAAGAAATGCAAAGTTTGCAGATTTTGAAAAGGAAATTCAATCATTAAAATTACATCTTGAGGCACATATGTGTGCTAACACAATGTTAATAACAACCGTAGATGTTTTGAAAAAGGAAACAAAGGCGAAAGAAGATAAATTTATGGATGGAATCATTGTTTTAGAGAAGAAAAAGAAGGAGCTAGACAACATTGTTTATAAAATGGGTCAATCAACGCAAACGATGCACATGTTAACAAATTCACAAGTTTTTTATGAAGATAATCACAAAACAGCTCCTGGTTACCAAAATCCCTTGTATCTAACTAAAGTGTTAGGAACAAAAAAAAGTCTCGGTCACTTCCAATATTAACTAGTCAAAGTCCGTAGTTAGTCAATGTTTAGTTTATAAGCTAATATGGCCCAAAGGCCCATGGAAAGCCTTACTAGGCCCATGGCCGGCCACCCTTGGTGTATAAATACCCTCTCCATGCCTTGGAGAGGG
>BQNB010120381.1:0-17677 GCA_026074375.1 Tanacetum coccineum
TAAACAAACTTAATGATGAGAATTGAATCAAAGTCACAAGACCAAATGGCCACTAACAGTTTTACCTTATGGTTAAAACTGCTCTCGCGAGTTGAATCCTTTGCTTCTGTCCTCCACTCATGTTAAGCCCTCTTTGGCCTATTTCTGTTAGATCCCCGTGTTTAAATGCTTCGATATCCTTATCCAAAGCACAAGCCTTTATGGCCTTTTCATACATAATTCTGTTCATTGGCTTCCCGTACAGTATGTTATCTTGGAGCGTCCCACTTTGAATCCAAGATCTTTGGCTGACATAACCAATCGATCCAAAAACATCCACCTGAAAGAAAAAAATGAAAATGACCTTCATATAAATAACGGACACTTACATGTCATTATGATATACATATGTATCCGCGAACTCACTGTTCCTGAAGTTCGGGAAATCTCTCCAAGTATAGCATATAACATCGATGATTTTCCAGAACCAACTGACCCGCAAACTGCAACTTTTTGCCCACGTTTTACTTCAAGATTAACGTTCCGAAGTGTTAGAGTGGTGGATTCAGGATCCCAAGCGAAATTTCCATCCTGTATTCTAATATTGTTACCTGACTTCTCGGTTTCTTGTTTGGTTGTCATCCTGTTATCTTTTAGTTCATCGTCAACTAAGAAAGAAGTAATCCTACCAAAGGATACTTTGACCTGAATTAACGCGGAAATTGCATCAGGCAACAACCGTACGGGTTCAGACATAGTCCGCAGTGTTGCTAAAATTGTAAAAATAGTGGCAGCAACTAGAGGGGCACTTCTCAAAAGCGCACATCCAAAAAGAACGACTGAAGAAATAAGTGTCGGTGACATCCAATACAACATCGTGGCAGCAACTTGAATTTTTGTCACAAAGTACAATACTTTAAATTTTTTTAATGAATTACTTAAAAGTAGACTCATTTTTCCAGGTTTCATGGTTACTATTTGGTGATCTTGTATTTAGTTTCACGAAAAATAGGACTCAAATTCATAGATGATATGCTGCAGCTCCTCACATATTTACTTGGATGAAACACCTCCTCCCACTTTAGTTAATAAGTGACAAATAACTATCTTTTGTGTCACACGTTTATATACACCTGATGCAAATAACTTATACTAGGTCTTTTGTGTCACATTTTTCAAAGGAGATGCCACTAATGATATTTTTACTTTGTAAATTTATGTTTTAGCATCACACTATTAAACAACTGTCACTAATAAGGCGACACAAATGAGCATTTTTGTACTAGTGTTTAGAAAAACTTGTTAAAACCTGAGTTGAAATGCATTATCAGTTTCACCACATAAATAGAAAGTAGAAACAAGAGGTAATAGTTTAATACAAATTATATTAATAAAAGTTACACACACGAAAGACAAAATTCGGGTCATGCTCAGGGTGAGGTCCTGCCCTAAACTCCTCAGGGAGTGTAAGCATGTCAACTCCGGCATTATATTGAGGCAGGATGTTCACCAAAGAAGGTCAGTTCTTAGGTACAATTTCCTTGGGACCACTAATGATGTAGTCTTTGGTTTGGCCAGGAGTAAAGTGCAAAAGCACATATGAGTTTCCTTTGAACAGGTAAGCCTCCTGAGAGTTATGTGACGCAAAGGCAGCTCCTATGTCGCTATCGAAAATAGTGTTCTGTAAGCAATTAAACCCGTCTACTATAGGACGTATGGCAATGAGTTTTCGTTGAATATAGTCAACGAGGGCATACTCTCCGCCTTTGAAGATGTATACTTCATTAGGAACTGATGATTCAAATGCAGCATCCACCTTAAAATTAAACTCTGTACCTTTGATGAAAGGAAACATCTTGTCGATTAAGCAAGGACCTTCAAGAATCTTATCATTTGTAGTCCCAGGTGCATAATTTATTTTTGCGCAGAATTCTCCGGAAAAGATAAATGATTCATCATCAACACCATGACAACCAAAAGCAGCGTCTATTCCAAAATAGGTACCAAAAAGGGAGTGAAAACCATTTTCTATGTAACGAGTGCCATTGACCACCCTAGCATTCGTTGTTCCGGAAGCATAATTCAACACAACATACTCATTCTGGAACAACAAATAGACTTCATTCGTTCTCGTTGAGCGGAATGCTGAGTCAATATAGCTTTCAATATTAAGCACCTCCTCAGAGTAATACTTAAAAATTTCATTCTTGTTCTGCTTCTTCACTGTTTGCTACTTCTTTCTTCTGTCGCGGTGGGAATTCTACAATTTTTTTTGCCTCTTCATCGTGTTATCATTATTGTCATGGTAATAAGCTATTGGCCTCCGGATTGGGATTTTGATTTTCCTTTGTTGATGTGATTGAGGATTGAAGTTCCAATTTATGTAGGAGAAGTTATTGGCTCTAGTCCATCTTGTAAATCTCCTACAATCAGAGATTTAAACTATTTTTATTTTGCACCTATTTCAAAATTTTGAAGCAATGATCTATTACAAGCGCAATTAATTAAAACTAGGATAGGGGAAGCAAAGCAAAAGTAATCACGTAACTTGTTACCTTAATGGAGCTCCACCTAGTACGGATAGAAAAGGAAAAGAAGAAAAACAACTTTTGGGTATGTCTTTTTCTTTCTTGTCGTATATGTGAAACCAGGGAACAAGAAAAACTATTTTGCTTTTAGGATGAATATTTTTTTAATTATCACATAATAATATTTTACCTGCACATAGATGATAACATCATGTTGCAACTGTCTATCTTGGGCGGATGATAATGTTTTGTGAGTGACGAGTAAAACAGAGAGGGTTACTATAACGTGGGGAATAAATGAGTTTTAGTGTTTGAATGGGTGATTTGTTATTGTGACTAAATAAGCCTAATAGTAGTGTTACTATAACGTGGGGAATAATGGATGATACGCAATTTATGCTTCATTTTTTGGAACATGCTAATCATTGTTTATAATTTGATTCCATGCAATCCCGCAGTCATCTGGATCCAAGGTAATTTAACTTCAATTGTGTTTATTAAAGTTATTGATGTTAATTTCAAAGAATTTATCTTACAAGCTGTTGCTGTGAATTGCAGAAGGGTGGCAAAACAGTTGGTGGTGAAGCCGAGAGACCTCCCTAGTGCAAGCAGCAGTAGTAGCTTCTAATTGGATTAGTTTTTTTCGACTTTGTTTAGGTGTCGTTAATTTGCTATGTTGAATCACTTGAAAGGGTAAAATGTGTTAGGATTGTCATTTTTCTTTCCGGATCTTGCTTGGCCTTCTCTTAAGAATGTACCATTTTTTTTTGTGTTGGTGCGAAGCATATGTTTGGATTGTCATTTATTCATGGTTGATCTGCGTTGTTGTACATGTCGCACTACTGAAATTTCTCTTTTCAAAAACATACATCATGCTCGTGTAAAATCTTTAATTCTGACATTGTTTATCGACCATTCTTCACTGTAGTAATAATTTATCCTTTGCTTGTGTTAACCGGTTCTTCCAAAATCGAAGAGTGTGTTTGCTGTGTAAATATGAGATGGTTATTTTTTTCAAAAACTAATCCAATGCAGGGCAGGAATGTGAACGCAGGATTTGCGGTTGTGGTTTAAAAGATTTGGATGATGGATTGAGCTAGTGGTGAAACGAGCCCGCTGTTGTGTCGGTTACCTTTTGAATATGTTGTGTCTGTTTTCTTTAATCGATATAAGGCAAATGGTAGTTCTGCATTTCGTGCCAAGTATGAAATCGTTGCAGACCATGGGGTCAGATACTTCAACCAGTTTTTCCATTGTTCAAGACCGAATAAATAATAAAAAGATCGAATAGATAAAAATTAGCTTATTTAGATTGTAAACACTTTGGTTAGCTTTGGAACACTGTCTCACTTATGTTTCTCTTCGCTGGTCTCCCACTTTAATGAAATAGTCGTTTCGACATTGTTTGGAAGAATGAATTTGTGGTGTGGGTGATATAGTTGACCGCAGGCAGGGGATCTTGGTTTCTGATTTCATCCTCATTTCATAATTATACCTGAACTTAGTATCAATGATGGGAGTAGATCCAAAAGATAAGAGAACTTTCTATAAAAAATGATTCTACATTATATACCAAAGTGTATGCACAACACCTGTGTTAGAATCAGTATAGTTTCCCTACATTTTGTTTTCTATGTTAATCGCAAACATAGCCGACTAAACTCAGGTGAAACTTGATATGAAGTCCTAATATTTTTGGAAATGCATCTAAATATTATCGTTTGAGTTTCGAACAAAGTCTCACATATATTTGTCTTCTTATTCTTATCTCCTACTCTCATGACATAGTCGTTTCCATATTGTTTGGAACAATGAATTTGTGGTGTGGATGAGAAAGTACTTCCTAGGCGATATTCGTATCCAATTGTATCCTCGTTTCTTAATGTACAAATCACATAAAAAGTTATCCATCTTAGGTTCAATGTCAATTAAAGGTACCAGTCTTTTTTTTTCTCAATTAAAAGTATCGATCTTTTTTTGTTGCAAATGTTAGACAATTAACAGGTTTGTAGGTTAAATTTCTAACGTCCGTTTATTTATTATTGAATCGCTAGTCCTTTATATGATTTTGTTAAAAAAAATTATTTTCTACTTATTTTTAAAACTTATACACATTTTATACACACATTTTTTACATGTTTTTATACATAGTTTTATACACGTTTTTCTACATGCTTTTATCCACGATTTTATACATACATTTTTATACACGTTTTTACAGACACATTTTTATGTGTATAAAAACGTGGATAAAATTGTGTGTTAAAACGTGTATAAAAATATGTGTATAAAACGTGTCTATAAAAATGTGTGTATAAAACCGTGGATACAAAAATATAGAAAAAAGTGTGTATAAAACGTGTATAAATTTTAAAAATATGTAGAAAATATAGTTTTTTAACAAAATCATATAAAGGACTAATGATGCATAAATAAAATAAACGGTCGTCAAAAATTTAACCTGCAAATCTGTTAATTGTCTAACATTGCAAAAAAATCGATACCTTAAATTAAGAAAGAAAAAAAACTAGTACTTTTAATTAAAATTGAACATAAGATGGGTACCTTTTTATGCGATTTACCCTTTCTCATATATACCTTAACTTAGTATCAACTAGCACATATACGGTATTGATTATTCTTTCTATGGTGAAAACGTAAAGAACTTTCTATCCCACAGGTTAAAGAGAATAAATGATTTTACATTATAGCTGGGTACCCACGCAATGCGGCGGCGGGTACCCTGTGACTATATTTTGCGGCGAGCAAATATTATCCGGCTAAGCGTTTTTCTAACGAAAAAATAAAGAATCACTGCAGTAGTTTTATACACGTTTTTATACATACTTTTATACAGTTTTTATACCACGTTTTTCTACATGCTTTTATCCACGATTTTATACATACATTTTTATACACGTTTTTACAGACACATTTTTATGTGTATAAAAACGTGGATAAAATTGTGTGTTAAAACGTGTATAAAAATATGTGTATAAAACGTGTCTATAAAAATGTGTGTATAAAACCGTGGATAAAAAAATATAGAAAAAAGTGTGTGTAAAACGTGTATAAATTTTAAAAATATGTAGAAAATATAGTTTTTTAACAAAATCATATAAAGGACTAATGATGCATAAATAAAATAAACGGTCGTTAAAAATTTAACCTGCAAATCTGTTAATTGTCTAACATTGCAAAAAAATCGATACCTTAAATTAAGAAAGAAAAAAAACTAGTACTTTTAATTAAAATTGAACATAAGATGGGTACCTTTTTATGCGATTTACCCTTTCTCATATATACCTTAACTTAGTATCAACTAGCACATATACGGTATTGATTATTCTTTCTGTGGTGAAAACGTAAAGAACTTTCTATCCCACAGGTTAAAGAGAATAAATGATTTTACATTATAGCTGGGTACCCACGCAATGCGGCGGCGGGTACCCTGTGACTATATTTTGCGGCGAGCAAATATTATCCGGCTAAGCGTTTTTCTAACGAAAAAATAAAGAATCACTGTAGTAAGTACCGGTAAGAGTTAAGGAGTAAAAGTGAGGGTATATTGAGAGACTATTTTTGTTGTAACAAAAAACATTTGTGTGTGGGAGATATGAAATGGTTTGTGTGAATTTATATTATGGATGCGGTTACACATTTTTAATAATTATTTTTAACAGTGAACAATCACTACATAATAAAAAGAAGAAAAAAACAAAGTTATTTTAGAACATAAGTAGTAGTTAAGTAAATTGAACAATTCCAAACACCCCAATAATCACAAATCAAATATTAAAATTCTAACAATTCGACAAAATAAAACCCTAAACGGGTTATCATCATCATCGTCGATCATCAATTCAAAACTACAATCACCAAATCACTAACATAACATGATGAAAAAAAACTAACTAAAAATCTCAGCCACTTCATCAAAAGTTAATAGATTCAGGATCACGGATGCTTTGCATATCAATCAATAATTCATAAAACTCTATCTTTAAAAAAAATCCAAATCCACCAAAACTTAGCATTTGACATCAACGATGGAAGCCCTCAACATTTCTTGAAATCATCCTTGCAACCATTAATCATGATGTCATCAAATAATTTTAACAAAACATCCAAATCAAACATCATAAACCCTCTTCATACTCTCTCAAAACCTTCATCCCCTTTCTTAAAAAAATGAGGTCACCGGAATAAAAGACCTCCATTTTCTTTGGTACCCGTATTCCTTCTTTGCTTTGTACCCGTATTCCTATTCCTCCAAAGCATGATTCGATTATCTGGCAGACGGCGGAGACAATGGCGGCGGTAGCGGCTGATGACACATGATGTTGGCAAAGGTGGCGGAAGAACTAAACGGTAGTGGCGGCAAAATCTGATATGCGAGACAGCGGAATTTGATAGTTTAAAGAAAGAAAAAGAAAGGTGTTTGTGTTTTTAAGAGAGATAAAATAAAAAGATGAAAATGGTGTAATGAATTTTGTTAGTGTGATAGGTTTTTATACTCGTATTTGAGTTTGTAGTTTACACTTAAATGATGTTTAAAGACCCGTTACAACAAATGACCACGGGATTGAGCAGTTACAATTGACTAAATTGATGACAATATCAATGTTAACAGTTACAAGTTGACTGTATTATAAAACATGTATGGGCCGTTACAACTTTACCATTTAATTGGTTGTTACATGTTTTGGGTTGTTACAAGTTTTGGCTATTAAAGGATTTTAAAGGTTTTTAAATGTGTATGAGCTTTTTTGGTTGTTACAGCTTTAGATATAAATTCTTAAATGTTGAAATAAGTTTATATTGATTGAATTCTTAAGACTTCTTTTTATAGTAATCTTTTTTACTTAAAATTTTAAGTAAATCTAATTTTAAAAATTAGCTAAATGCTGTATAAAGTAGTAGAGATAGAGATATGCCAAAGTGTGTATGCACAACACCTCTGGTAGAGTGAGTATGAAGCTCACGTACATATCCTCAAACTTGATATGACATTATAATCACTATCTCTACTACTTTATAAAGCATTTAGATAATTTCTAAAATTAGAAGTACTTAAAATTTTAAGTAAAAAAGATTACTAGAAAAAGAAGTCTTAATTAGTGGAAATCCTTATGCACGTTGTACAATCTTTTTATGCAACCAATAAAATTCTGCCAAACAATTTAACACCCTCTTTAAAAAGCCATTAAAAAAGCTGTTACATTCCAAGTTACAAAACATAATGTATAATGGACCGTTAGTGTGTTAGGTTTTTATACTCGTATTTGAGTTTGTTAGTGTGTTATGTTTTTATACTCGTATTTGAGTTTGTGGTTTCCACTTAAATGATGTTTAATGGACCGTTACAAATGAACCACATGAATCCAGTATTTACAATTTGATTGAATTGATGACAATATCAATATTAGCGGTTACAAGTTGACTGTATTAAAAAACGTATATGAGTCGTTAGAACTTTACCATTTAATTGGTTGTTACATGTTTTTGGGTGTTACAAGTTTTAGTTATTAAAGGATTTTAAAGGCTTTAAATTAAAAGATGAATATTTTTTTCTAATGTTTATACTCTTTCCTAATAAAGTAATCTTTTCTACTTAATTTTTTAAGACTTCTAAAAATAGATGGGCTAAATGCTTTATAAAGTAGTATAGATATAGATTGTACCTATTACGTGTGACATGTTTTTATAGTGGCATTTTGTTATGGATATGGTAAGCTTTTGCATTATTAAGGCATGATTATAGCAATATTGGAGAGCTGTTACTTTTTTTTCAGCTGTTACAAGTCTTAAGGTTGAACGGATGTTACTTTGGTTTTATAGATCACAAAGGAGAAGATGAAAAAGTGGAGAAACACTCACCAAAGAACATTGAGCCATGGAAAAAAAGAGTAAAAGAGATACAGTCACGTGCATCATGTTGATAAGGTAGCAGCGGTTGGCAGCAGATGGTGATCAAGCTAAAGTAGCAAGTGGCAACCGGTCATTCCGGCGAGAGATCGGCAGAGTTGGCGGCGAAAGCCGGCGGCAAACAATGGCTAGTGGCGTCCGGTCGTGGTAATGACTTCCGGAAATGGTAACTGCTGCATACATTGTGGCTATTAGTAACGGTCCCTTAAACATCATTCTAAGTGAAACCACAAACGCCAAATATGAGTATAAAAACCTAACACACCAACAAAATTCATTACACCATATTCATCTCTCTATTTTATCTCTCTTAAAAACATAAACACCTTTCTATTTCTTTCTTCAAACCACCAAATTTCGCCATCTCACATATTAGATTTTGCCGCCACTACCTTTAGTTCTGCCGCCACCTTTGCCAACATCATGTGTTGTTAGTCGCTACCGCCACCATTGTCTCCGCCGTTTGCCAAGCTAATGATCATGGCTTTGGAGAAATACGGGTACCAAAGCAGAAGAGGAAAACGGGTACCAAAGAAATGGAGGCTTTATTCTGGTGGCGTCATTTAAAAAAAAAGGTGATGAAGGATTTGGAGATGAATGAAGAGGGTTTAAGATGTTTGATTTGGATGATTTTGTTAAAATCTTTTATGAAATCATGGTTAATTGTTGCAAGGATGATTTCAAGAAATGTTAAAGGCTTATATCTTTGATGTCAAATGCTAAGATTTGATGGATTTGGATTTTTTAGGGATAGAGTCTTATGAATTAATGATTGATCGGCAAAGCATCCGTGATCGTGAATCTATTAACTTTTGATGAAGTGGCTGAGATTTTTAGTTAGTTTTTTTCATCATGTTATGTTAGTGATTTGGTGATTGTAGTTTTGAATTGATGATGATAACCCGTTTGGGGTTTTATTTTGTCGAATTGTTAGAATTTTAATATTTAATTTGTGATTATTAGGGTGTTTGGAATTGTTCAATTTACTTAACTACTACTTACGTTCTACAGTAATTTTTTTTCATTTTATTATGTAGGGATTGTTCACTGTTAAAAATAATTATTGAATTTTTTGTTTATCATTTTCAAATCTTAAAAAAACAATAAGCAATATCATTAAAACGTGTAACCGCTTAAACCATCGTTGTAACGGCCTCCAATAATTATTAAAAACAAGTAACCGCTTAAAATCATTACTATCAATAATGATTATTAAAAATGTGTAACCGCATCTATAATATAAATCCACACAAACCTTACTGGTACTTACTGCAGAGATTCTGTATTTTTTCGTTAGAAAAACGCTTATCCGGATAACATTTGCTCGCCGCAAAATATAATCGGCGGGTACCCAGCTAGTATTTTAATAAATAGGTTACTCACGTATAGATCCTCAAACTTATTTTTTTGAAATGCGTTGCTCGCGTATATATTAACCCATTAAACCCTATATTAAAAATAAAACTCTAGCATGGAGCTAAAGACAATTAACCTTTTTAGCCCTACATATAGATTATTATGAAATGAACGTTTGCTTCCTCTTTCCTATATTATATTTTTCTCTATCTTTAATTAACTTTAAGATTCTTATTGTGTTGTTTGTTTGATAGTTGGATGTTTCTTTAATACAATAAATCGAACAACTAGGCTTAAGCAAACAGGAATTTTCTTTTATCAAAAAGGCTTCATTTTAAGAACAATTAACATTTTTAGCCCTACATAGATTATTATGAAATGAAAGTTTGCTTCCTCTTTCCTATATTATATTTTCTCTATCTTTAATTAACTTTAAGATTCTTATTGTGTTGTTGGTTTGATAGTTGGATGTTTCTTTAATCCAATAAATCGAACAACTAGACTTAAGCAAATAGCATTTCTACACGGACTAATCGACGGTATTTCTGTAAGCATTTCAGACCAGCTCTTAAAATAAAAACATATTTGTAAACTCAAATATTAGAAACACAATCAATGGGGTGTTTGTTTAAGATTATTCGTGTGCGTATGAGCATATGATTTCTCTTTATTTTAGATAAGCTCAAAACTTTTGACTTATTTCGTGACTTTTTTTTCAACCGTAATAAGAACTCACCTTACCACTAAGACTCACCTTTCATTAAAATACCCACTTTATATAAAATATACTCACTAAATACCCACACACACTCACAACCAATTAAAATACACTTAATAAAAAACAAAGGGGCCCACAAATAAAACTCACCGTGAGGTGAGAAACTCACCAAAAGGTGGGTTTTTTCGGTTTTAACTCACCAAGCAAATCCAATGTGGCAAGGTGAGTTTGGAGGGTCGCATGGCAACTCGCGCGTGAGTTGGAAACTCACCTAGGTGAGTTTGCCAAACCCACCTCCACTCCGTCCAGCCTAAGAGTTCAAATAAAACACCTTAAAATAAAAAGCGTAAGACACAATCTCAACCTTTAAATGCATTGACTTGAGTCAATTAATGGCCCAAGATGAGTGTGGCAATTTCGTAAATAAGATGAAGTTTAATAGCATGCATAATACTGGTAGAGGGTTATTCTAGTAATTTGACACCTATGAATATACTCCGTAGCAGTTTCCAACTTTGCAATAAGCACGGGATTTACTTTTGTATTTGACACATTCTCTCTCTCAAACCTTTAATGAATAACCATAAAAAGTGTACAAAATCAATTCTAATCCTGTTTAATTTCTTATGTTCTTGCCATTCTTTTTGTAGAAAACAAATTATATTGAAACACCTGTGAATTTTTTGACTGACCCATTAGATGGAAGATCCACACTCAGGCCAGCTGATGTTTTGGTTTTTGGATGGGTTGGAGGGAAACATGCATGCGTTGATGTGACAGGGGTTTCTCCTTTCGTGGGGTTGAGTAGTTGGGGTTTTATAGTGGGTCAGGCTGCTTTAAAAGCTGTCTTGTGCAAAGTGACAAAACACGAAAAAGCATGCATTGAAAATTAACATGTGTTTATCCCCTTCGCGTTTGATACATTTGGTTTCCTTGAACCTGAGGCGGTTGAGCAACTTACCAGAGTCCAGCGTGTTATGAACAGTAATGTTATGACACCTTGATCCATAAACATTGTATTTACTAGAATTGGCTTTGCAATACAAAAAAGGCTAGCAGCGCAGCTTGTTGTTCGTTTGCCTTCTCCTACTATGTAACCGCTCTTTTTTTATGTATTGTATCTCCTGTTTATATTATATTGATCCTCAAATCATTTTTTTTAATTAATTCTCATTCGTTTTCGTGTGCTTTGAATTAGTCATCTGGTCAAATTCAATGTTATTAACAATAAGTTGTTGGATTTTTTATTTTCGTTTCTCTCGTAAACATAGGTTTGCATACATGATAGAGATTTTTACTCTAAAGTTATGATGTTAAACTCTTGATTATAATGGTTGATGGTTTTTTAAATGATGATAGTAGATGATGCCATGATGATTAAACTCAGTTTATTAAGGCTTTCCACTATGGGTCGGTCCACCGACTCGCTCGCCGTTGATCGGAGTCGGTCGCCCCCATAGTGGCGAGTCGGTCGGTTCGTCGGTCGCCGAAGTACGAGTGACATAAAGATCGCAGGCACGACCGTTGTCGTGGGAAGGAAACTTACAAAAAATCTGCCATTTTTTGTTTCTATATAAAAAAAACTTTTTAATTTTCAAAATTTAAGTAATTTAACACTATAAATACCCACTCATATAACCAATTTTATCACACATTCAAACAAAAATTCAAAAAACTTCTCTCAATTAAAAAACTCACCATGTTTAGCAAGAACAAGAAAACTCCCAAATCAAAAACTCCAAATTCCAGACTTCAACCAAGTGCTCCGCATTTAACACCGGATCCGAATTTTCAATTATCTGATGTTTCACCACCCATCCGTTTCCGATCTCCTACTTTTGAATATAATACACAATTGGCTCAACCACTACAAAATAATAACATGTTTTTATCAAAATCATCCATTCAATCCGCCGTATGCTTTTTACAATTCACCGACCGAGTTGTATCGTCCTACTATGGAATCATCGATGTCTTCCCAACCAAATCAACCATATTCTCTGATTAATCCTACCAATCTTTATATGAATTTTGAGGATTTAATGTTTGGTCAAGAATATAACTCTAGCCAAGATTATTCTATGGGTCATAGTTCGGGCCACGGTTCGACGCCCGGTTCGGCTCAGGGTTCGTTTCGATTTGATGACGACGAAGACGACTCTCCTGCCGAAGAGGTGTCACCCGTCAAACCTAATAAGCCCTCGAAACATGCAACAAAGACCAAGAAGGATGATCCCAAGGAGGGCAAGGAGGCCCTAAAAGAATGGACAGTGGCGGAAAAGATTGCGTTGTGCTAAGGTTGGTGCGATGTTTTAGAAAATAGTATTTTAGGAAACAGTATGAAGGCTAAGGGGTTTTGGGAAGCTGTTATTCAGTACTTTGAAAAGGAGACTGGTTCAACAAGAGGTTATGACTTGATCGTTAGCAAATGGAAAAATAGGGTTCGCCATAGAATTGGTACTTTTTGCGCCATCATCAAAAATATTGAAGCGAATCACGAAAGTGGTACAAATGACCTCGATGTGTACCATAAAGCCTGTGCATAATACAAAATGATTTACAAGGGTGATTTTAATTTGGAGCATTGTTATAATATATTGAAAGATCACCTAGGTTGGACAGACGTTGAGATGCCTTATTTTTACCAAACTCAGGGGCGAAAAAAGTCCAAGACTTCTAAAACCACTTCGGGGTCAACATCTGGTGGTATTAAATTAAACGAGGAAGCGGATGAGGCTGTGCAAGTGACTCAAGAATTCTGACCAATGGGTCATGACCGAGCAAAGGCCAAGAAGAAAGTAACCGGTTCTTCTCATGAGGGATCTTCTTTATTTGTTGATTTGGTAGCCGACAAGTTCTTCAACATGAAACCAAAAAAGGGAAAAGAAGGACAAGAAACAACAGCCCTATTTAGAGATGAAGAATCGGGAGTTAAGTATTCGGGAGGCCGAGGCTCGAGAAATTGCATAGCTGAAAAGGGAGAAACTAGAAATTCAGCGTCGAGCGCTTGAATTAGCCGAAAGGGAGAAACTGGACAGAGATATCTTATTCTATAATTCAGTAATCGACCCGACCTTGCCCCCAATACAACAACAAAAGCTGCTCGAGATGAAAATGGAATTCAAGGAGCGATATAACTTAGATTATTAGTTTAAGTTATGTGAATAATTATGTTTTAATTTTAGTGTTATGTTTTTATGTTATCTTAATAATTATGTATTGTTTTTTAGTTTATTATGTAATGTTTTTATTATAAATGAAATGTATGTAATGTTTTTATTTATTAATGAAATTTAAATTTGAAGTAAAAAAAAATAAAGGTCGCCTCATAGTGGCATTAGGTCGCCTGTAGGTCACCGGAGAGAGAAAGCTGATGTGGCGCCAGAAAATGTAGGTCGCGACCCTTAACCATAGTGGGTAGCCTAAGTGGTTGACTAAAATCTAAATGGTAGAAGATGTAGACAAACGATAGATTTGTGATTAGCCGTTTTTACCCTTGGATGGTTAATACACGTGGCAAATTTATGTGGTGTCTTACTTATTTTACATTAAGAGGAAGTTTTACAAGAACTCTTCCCTATTTGGTATTGATTTAAACTAGGCGAGTACCCGCGCATAGCGGCGGAAATTCATAGCGGCCGATAATTAACGATATACGATATTGTGGTAAGTTTTTTTACGTAAGGTTCAAACAGAACGTGCAAAGATCAAAATATCGCAAACGGTTTGGCAAATAGGTTGGGGCTGAGGCTTATTAATGAAAAATTACTAAAAAGGATATAATTAAATAAAATTTTGGTATATGTTAGATATTTTTTTGGGTACATGAGTATTTTATGGTTCGAAAGCCTCGGACTAAAGTTTTTAGCCCCTATTATGAGGCTTATTTTATAAGCCGGCTTTTTCTAAAGTTTTTAGCCCCTATTATGAGGCTTATTTTATAAGCAGGCTTATTTTAAAAGCTCTTTTATAAGCCCGCGTGACAAACGAGACTTATTTTATAAGCCGTCTTATTTTAAAAGCCCAAGCCCCCATAAGCCCTTAACCAAACACAGCCGACGTATAGGCAAAAGGCATACAAAGAGTAGTAATCGGATATTACCACGACTATCCGCCTAAAGGTTTCATCATCCATGTTTTCAAACTTCACTGGTTTATATTTGTATAAAACAAAATAATATGAATTATTAGATCAAAACATTAAGCAAATGACTTAGTATAGCTATAGCTATTTAAACAATCGTTGATTTAAACTGCGCCTTCAAATCATATAAAAACGCGTGTTCTAAATATAGAATGGATTGTCACGCATTAAAATGATATTTTTTTAAATAAATATTTTAAAAAACGCCTCTAATATAATTGGTGATACATTTTGAATATGTTTTGGAAACAATACAGAATTAATGCTAGTCAAAACTGATTATAATAGGTGATTTGAATGTGTTTTGGAAACTATACGTTTTCAACTGTGTATTCCTTTCAATACTTCCTATCAATATATTTCTTGAATATACATTGCCTTTTGAACCATTGCCAACCATTTACATAAATACTTTTTAGAATTCTATCACACCCTATAGTTTCCAATTTCCATTACAGATTCCAGCTTTGACCCATATATGTACACAAACTTTTTACAAAATTAAATAAACATTAGAAAAAATAATACAAGTTCTTAAGAAAAAAAAACACAAATTCTATAACAAACTTGATACAACTTTATAACAAAGTTTATACGATAAAAAAATTAAATAACCATTAGGAAATCTTTTAGCCACTTTCTTTTACAACTAAGAGTAAGCAAAGGTGCATTTTCTATTCACAAATGACACTTTTTGTATCCCTGAATGATACTACTTTGTGGTTTTCAGATTCCATATTATACCAAAATCATATTCAAAACAGAAATATTTTCCAGAATTTGATTTTCTAAATTCTAAACACAGTAATCCCATTCGGCATATAGACGTTTACAATAGATAAAAACATACGATAACACTTCTAAACTTCTTAAATCGTAATCGGATTTAAAATAGATATACTAAACTATCAACACATAGAAAAATCTCGTATGTTTGAACAAACAAATATGTTGTTGGTTACGATTTTTCTTCAGACTTGCAGGTGACATGACTCATCCGGCGAGTGTCCTCGTCTTACTCCTCAAAATACACAAGTATAAGAGAAAGATAACAGCCCTGTTACATCAAAAAGTAAAAACGAAAAGTATTAACCAGCTTCATATCGATTAAATAAACAAATAGAACATACGAAACAATTACAGTTTTACGTATGGGAATTATGACTTTAAAGATAAAGTTCTAGAATTTGATAACATATTAATCAAGATAACAAGCAATTTCTGTTTTCATAAAAGACCACAATCAAAGAAGTTTTGCAGTATGGATATAATTCATACCAGACGATGACGATTTGACACTCGAATTTATGCCACATTTCAACCCCACTCGCTGTTTTACCAATCTTTGCACCTGTTTACCAATTGACAAAAAATTTACCAACAAAACATATAATCAAGTTTCAGCAAGGACTCGCCTTCCTAATACCCAAAATTCATTCTTTGACAATAGACGCTCATACAAAATTGCCCATAAAGTTTCTTCAACTCACTACAAAAAATTATCTATATTAACAATTTCTAGTTAAGCGCTTACTACTATGCCAATATTATCAATTTCACTATATGCAAGAAGTAACAGTTAAATAGAAACACCTACGCCTGCAACATATCAAACCTTTCATCATAACCAATGACCCGTACCACAAAAGTGACCCAATGACCCGTTTGAAACCGAACCTAACCTACACTGACCCATTGAAACTAAACCCAACCCAACCTAAACTCACCCGTACTACAAAAGTGACCCACTGACCCATTTTAAACCAAACCCAACCTAACCTGACCAGTTTTAAACCAAACCCGATCGTCGCAGCAAGTTACAAGTTTCATAAGTTGACATTAATTCTTAAGCCACTAAGTCATCGTATAGAAAGTAAGTTATTACCTCACTTGCAGCCTCGAAGCGAGCGTAAAGGATAGATGTCTCAACACCTTGAGAAACAGATGCTTTGTTGCCACCGCTGCCACGAAGAGCTGTTTGGACCTGTCAAACAAGAAAAAACAAATAAATGAACAAATTTTGCAACACATCTGCATTCTAGTAACATACCGTGATTCCAACTTATAAGGTGGTTTACCTGAGAAGTACTACTTATGTCTTTGTATCTAAATTTCGAGTATGTGAATGAGTATTGCTCTGGCCTGAAACACATGATTTTTTGGTTGAGTAAATAGGTCTTTAAATAACGAAAAATGAAGTAAATACTAGATTATTTATTATTACATGGAATTTTTACCTGATGTGGACAAGAAAGACGATGCAAGTTCTTAAATATAAGAGAAATGGCGTCCACTCTTTGCATATTGTAATGGCCTCTATATTAATACATCAGCTAGCTCCGGAATATGCAGCTGCATGTCCATGTTTAGTGACCTCGATTCCTATTAAAATCTAGAAAAAGATGAGGGCAAAGTTAGCATATAATCATCAGTCTAGAAGCCACATTGATAATAATGATCTGGTTAGCATGCACAAAGAGCCGAATGACGGCACTTATACAAGGATTATAGAAATATCATACTATGAGTGACAACTTATGTTTCCTATAAGCTCTATTGTATCATGCAGGAGATTAGTGAGTTACATAGCAATCTTTCTGCTGAGACCTAAATTCCATCTCCCTCAAATCTGCAACACTACGCCTCATCTGCACACCATGGTATTCGAGAACGTATAGACGTGCGTATCCCACCAAGAATGACTAAACTATATATTGTTAGATAAAAATGATAATAGACAAAATTACCATTTCTTCTTGTATCTTCCGGCGTACAAAGAAACCCCATCCATGTATTGCATATTAACCAAAACAGAGACCGTTCTTTTCCATCCTCTCAATTGAAATTAAACAGATGAATAAGGATGTGACACAAATGCACATTTACACTTGTTAGTACAAAAAGCGTGTAAGGGTGAGTGTGGATCTGGATTGCTAAGTGGGACGAACCAGGGGGAGGATACAATGTTGATCTTGTACTAATCCAAGTAGTAAAGTAGCGATCTGCACAAATGAGAGTAAACCG
>BQNB010120382.1:2043-18125 GCA_026074375.1 Tanacetum coccineum
TTGCTAGTTTATATATACTGTTATCACTTGTGTGGTGGTGTACGTGTTTAATGTATTTGAAATTGTTGATGGCTCTTGGAAAGGTATATGATTTCACACGTTCTAGTATACGTATAAACGTTTATTAATAAATATCCATATTTATTAAGTCGTGGTTTAACTTGTTATAATATATGATAAATATATAACTCGTCCGATTCGTTACGTATTTACAAAAATCACTTTCATTTACAAAATACCCTTAAGTCTCTTGTAATTACAAAACAGCCCCTAGGTTTATGAAACATATATAATATTTACATTTTAAACCCTTAAGTTTCCACTTGTACACTTCTGGTCCTTCAACTTTTTAGTTATTACCCTTTAGGTCCTTAAATGTTCTGTCAGTCCCCTTAAGTTCCAGGAATGACAGAACAGTCCCTCAACTTACCAAAATAGTAAATTGGCAGTTTTAAACCCTCAAGTTTCTCAATTGACACATTTAGTCCCTTAACTTGTAAAAATCGCATTTAACTCCGATTAAGTTCTAACAAGTGACATTAGATTTCATTAAGCCCCAATAAGCCATATAAGTTGTCCCAACTTATAAATAAGCTCGGGAGAGCTTATTTTGGCTTAATGAACCTTATTGGGCCCGTTAAGGTCCAATAAGTGTTTTAAAGGTCCGATTAAATTTTAAAAAGCACGAAGGCACTTGGTAAGCTTATTTAAGCTACACAAATCAGTTTGGCTTATTAATAAGCTTGGATGAGCTTATTTTGATCTTATTGGGCTCGTTGGCCTAACAACCTTTACCGAAAGTTTGCAAAAGGGTCCATTAGGGTTTCCTATTGATTTCAACTTATTTCCCATATTCAATAAGCTTATTAGGGTCTGATTAAGCTGTCTTAAATATGGGGCTTATCCAATAAGCAATTAAGCATGTAAATGGGCTTATTGGGATCGATATGAGCCCGATAAGGGTTTTAAAGGTTTGGGCTTGCTTCTTTTGGGTCCGTTAGCTTGTCTAGGCTTATTTTAAATCTTTTATAATCTGCTTAAGCTCACAAATTAGCTATCAAAGCTTATTTGTGGCTTATGGGCTCTAGTAGCCAAAGAAATGGGCCGTTAAGCCCACTAAAGGTTCGGTTTGGTTTTTAACTACACCTTAGGGCCCATGTGAACCAAGTAAGCATATAGGCTTCCTATTAAGCCCGTAGAGCTTATAAATAAGCTATGGGCCCACTGGGTCGGCTTATTGGCCCATTAGGTGTTTATTCCATGCATGTTTAAGTCATACAAGTTTAATAAGCTCCCTACTCTAACAATAAGCTCGAATAGGCTTATGATAAGCTACGAGTTTCCACCATTTGGGTTGTTGGGCCGGTTAGGCCTAATCCGTGAGCATGCTTAGATTTCACAAGGCCCATTGTGGCCCGTTGGCTTTCCTAGCAATGTACATGATTCGAAAATGGCTCTAGTAATCACATTACGTTTGTTTAACTCATTTATAGGTCGCGTCCATCCATGCAACCATTTATTAACGTCGCATGTACGTTCCCAAGTCCTAGTATTGCGTTTACAACAAGTGTTTACGTGTAGTTTCATTTGTTTCGAGTGTAAGAGTTTGTATACACTTGGTTTCCTTACTTGATGTTAAATTAACACGTCTAGTCATATTTGATCTTTTGTACACATTTTTATTACGTCCTAGCACCACACAAGTATTATAGGAGTACGTATAGGTGCGTTGTCACGCATGGGTTCACGTTAGTGAGTTTATTTACACACGAACGTGACACACGACTAGCAAACAAGGAATGAATTATAATTTGAAAGAGTTTAAGCTTGTATGCGACTTACAAAAGGTCCTAGAGCCTTGAAGACGTATCGTGTAGTTAACCCAAGTCGTATAACCCAATCCTAAGATCTAAACTTATTAAATAACCCGATCTTGGCTCGTGTACTCCCTCTTACGTCCTTGTTATGAATACCTTTGTGTTGTTTGCGTGATTAAGGGAGAGTATAAGGGTGTTTGCTCGCGGTTTGTGACTCGAATAAGAGAGGAGAAGTATGTTTTTGTTGTTTGAGTGCTTTGTGAGTTGTAAGAGTGCTAAATGTCAAGAGTGAGTGTGTATTTATAGGCAAGATAGCTAGTTACATTCTCCTAGTCCCAAACAAACCAAATTCGTGCCCTAGGAGGTGGTTTTTGTGGGTTCTAGTTAACTACACATGGTTTTCTTGCTAAACCACTTAGTACAATTCTTAATTGCACAATATTTGTACAAGATTTATCAAGATCATGAAAATCTTATGGATTTGTGTGTTGGTTGATTATTGCCGCGGCATAAGAGAGGAAAAGAAAGACAAATGGTTATTAACCATTGTGTAAGGAGATAACTTAGGAACATTAAGTACCTACATTAATTAAAGGAAAGTTGTACAAGTACTTAGGGATTTATAAGAAGATTTTCTAGTGTGTTTGTGTGTATATCCGGCCATATGGCTTGTTAACACAAGAAATTGATAGTTTTTGTGTTTAAGGATTAAAAGTGGGTATTGGTTTGAGTCTAGGTAAGTCTAGGTATTTCCGGGGTGTGTCCGAATGTATTTTATTGCGAAACGTAACCCTTTTACGTGACCAATAAAAATAAACTACGCAAAGTTAATAATTATCGTCTTAATAATTATATATTACTTGATGGATGTAAACCTTAATTTATTTGATGACTGTTTACATTAAATGATTATTTCTAGTCTACGCGATTTATCTTAAAAGTTAATTTAAAAGTAAACGCGTATCGGACCAAAATAAATAGTGACAAATAATAGGAGTCGTAAAATGACCTGAAATTGAGAAATGTTACAGTCTCCACCCGTTAAAAGAGCTTTGTCCTCAAAGCTTAAGACCTTGTAGTGGATGACGAAGCCCGGTTTGTGAAAAGTTGTGGGTATTTTTGTTTGAACGAATCTTCACATTCCCAGGTGAACTCAGGACCTCTCCTGGAGTTCCAGCGAACCTTAACTTCTCAGTCAATAAGGCACGAGGTGCCAAGGTACATTGGGGGTCACTCTTTGGAGAGTTAGTACTAAAAATTTGGGGCGTATTACATTTTGAGAACATTTGTTATAAACCGAAATCTTTACTTAGGTTGTCGAACAATTTGAAGCCATGAGCTTATGTAATGAACAAGTATTTTGTTAAATCCAATGTATCTTTTTTTAAACTACACAGCCAAAAAACTTTTAAGTGGTTGTTTCTCACATCTTTGCGGATTGATCTATGAAGTAACGCTCTCCGGATATACAACATTCCGCATCTACCCATATTTTTGGGTGTTATAGATTGGTATTAGAGCCAAGTTATAGAGAAGAAACCAGTCAAAAGATTTTGTCCCTGGACTATAACCATTTTCCATACACTAAAGAAAACTGGCTTTTACAAATGGGATTTACACGGGATATACATGCATTACTTGTTTGCATCTAGCACATATATGCTTACATGATACACACTGTTTTAGCATTAGTTGTTACTAAGTGCTTACATGATTGATATACGCGTATATAAATTATATTACGTATATTACTATAAGACTCTTATAATTAAAACTTATAGACATAACATACAGATCTCTCTTATAAGTAATACTTATATAAGTTATTTTTGCTTTTTGCAGCAGTCATGTCTTCTACATCGTCTGCGGTTACCTACACTTCCGTCTATACCGATTCTGAGTCAGGCAGAGCCTTCTGGGGAGCCGATGAGGAGCTTTCTGACGAAGGTTCTCCACGAGTCATTGTATACGGATACGATGGACTCCCGATGCAGCCGATAGCCCCACCATCACCGGATTACATACCAGACCCAGAGGTGCCACAAACACCGCCAGTTCCATAGGACGAGGATGAGCATGAGCCTATGTTCATACATGCACATGATCCTGACTACGTGCCAGAGCCTATGTACCCTGAGTATATACCATTGGAGGATGAGCATGTGTTCCCAGCTGAGGAGCAGCCATTACCTCCTATTGACTCACCCACTGCAGAGTCACCAGGGTATGTTGCTGAGTCGGATCCCGAGGAGGATCCGGAGGAGTATGAGGATGATGAGACAGAGGATGGTCTGGTTGACTATCCTATGGACGGGGGAGATAATGGAGATGATGATGACGGCGATTCATCTGGGGATGACGCCGATGATGAGGATGAGGACGAGGAGGACGAGGAGGAGGAGGAGGAGCACCCAGCTCCGGCCGACTCCGCTGTTGTTGTACCTACTGTTGAGCCTGTGTCCCCACCTGAGGGAACAAAGCCTGTTATACCACCACCCTTCATCGACATTTCTACCACTAGAGCTAGGATCACTGTCCGACTTCAGGCTTCCATATCCCTTCCACCAGAGGCAGAGGTTGAGAGACTTCTAGCCATGACTACTCCATCACCATCACCACCTATCTCACTATCACCACCCTCTGTAGGAGAGCGCCTTGCTAGGTGCACGGCCCCACCTGCACATTCATCACCACCACCTATGCCATCACCATTACTGCCATCATCTGGGTGTCCAACCTAAATCCAGACACTCAAGATAGCATCCACTCAAGCCCTTATTGATATAGTTACTGCCGCATTACCATCACCTCTACTACCACCACTACCACCATCTCTATACATACCACCACTTATTGACCGTAGGTATGATGTTCCCGAGTCCGAGCTGCCACCATGCAAGAGGTTGTGTTTGTCCACTCTAGGCTCCAGATATGAGATCAAGGAGAGTTCTACTGCTAGACCTACTGGAGGTCGAGGGGTAGATTATGGGTTTGTCAGCACCGTAGATGTTGAAGCGAGATGTCAGGGGATTAGTGAGGTTGGGTATGGTATTAAGGATACATGGGTAGATCCGGCAGAGACAATTCTTGAGGTAGCACCTATAACCGTGGGAGAGGTTAATACTAGGGTTACAGAGCTTGTTGAGCTCCATGAGCGTGATACACAGGACTTGTATGCTTTATTAGAGGATGCTCAGGATGGTAGGACTCGTATATCACAGCGAGTCGCTATGGACTCATAGCGGGTCGATTTACTTATGGGGGATAGGATGACTCTCCAGGAGATAGTATGGATTGTGGAGGAGGAGGCCTATGCTTCTCGAGAGGCTTGGGCTCACTCGATAGGACTGAGTCAGGCAACCTATCACGAGCTTCAGACCCACCGTGATCATGTGTATGCACACGAGACCCATATCCAGGCACATCAGGCACAACTACAACTGCAGAGTACTCTCATTCAGACACAGCACCAGGTACATGCAACTCATTTCCAGATGCAACAGGCTGAGATGGCAGCACTTCGAGAGACTGACCATAGGCGTCAGGCACAGATGGCAAAGACTCTTCGAGTGATGAGAGACATGAGACGAGAGATGAGTGACGTACAAGCCGAGTTGTTAGCACATCGAGAGCAGCAGAGGAGAGCTAGACAGCCAGGACCAGATGCTAGGATCCCAAATCACCAGGTTGCTTCTGGGGATGCTGACAATCACATCTAGTGATTTATGTTATCTTATCTTGCTAGGTCGTTGTACAGGCATGTAAAGTATTAGGTGTTTTCCCCGCTAACATAGCCTTAGATCTTTTGTATTGTATTTTGTGTACCAACAACTATTTCATGTAAAATTTTCCAAGTTATAAATGAAATAGATGTGTTTATGTTATATATCTCTCTTGTGTTGTTGTCTCATCTATACATTATTATATTCTGTCATGATTATAACCTCATGTTTTGTCTTTTGTGATCTAGACAAATTATGGCACCTACGACCAGACGAGGACAGAATACCCCCACTAGCAACACCAACCTAAACAACATGACTCCATAATCCATCCAAGCTATGATTGATCAAGCTCTTCAGCGAAACTCCACCAATGGAGACGTAAGCCACAGTTCGCACGGGGATGACCGAAGAAATGTGCAAACTGCACGCCCTTGTTTCTACGCTGACTTCATGAAGTGTCAACCTTTGAACTTCAAAGGAACTGAAGGCGTTGTCGGTTTAACCCGGTGGATTGAAAAGATTGAGTTAGTCTTCAATATCAGTGGTTGTGCTATTGAAAATCAGGTTAAGTTTACCACCTGCACTCTGTTAGGTGTTGCCTTGACTTGGTGGAATGGTCAGATAAGAACCTTAGGTCCTGATGCATATTCAATGACTTGGGAAGTACTCAAGAAGAAGATGACGTACAAGTATTGTCCGCAGGGTGAAATCAAGAAACTAGAAATCTAGTTGTGGAACCTAAAGGTCAAAGGGAACGATGTTTCAGCATACACTGAACGTTTCCAAGTTTGTTGCTAATGAAACCGATAAGGTTGACAAGTATATCAGTGGACTTCCTGATAACATTTATGGAAATGTCAAGTCTGCCA
Organism: Tanacetum coccineum; assembly: GCA_026074375.1. Taxonomy (NCBI): domain Eukaryota; kingdom Viridiplantae; phylum Streptophyta; class Magnoliopsida; order Asterales; family Asteraceae; genus Tanacetum; species Tanacetum coccineum. The sequence continues at coordinate 8,455 of BQNB010120382.1, forward strand.
GACCCAAGACGTTGGATGAGACTATTGAGTTGGCCAACGACTTAATGGATCAAAAACTCCGCACCTATGCGGAAAGACAGTCTGACAACAAAAGGAAGGCTGATGATTCATCTAGAAACAACCATGGTCACCAACAACAACCCTCCAAGAGGCAGAATGTTACCAAGGTCTACAATATGGGGACTGGTGAAAAGAAACCGTATGGGGGATCTTTGCCCAAGTGCACCAAGTGCCATTTTCATCACAATGGCCTGTGTACTCAGAAGTGCCATAAGTGCAACAAGGTAGGGCACTTTGCTCGCGACTGCAAGAGCTCTGGCAACACAAATGTTGCTAATACTCAGAAGGGCAATAGGGCAAATCCCAAAGGGAATGGTTGTTTTGAATGTGGATCTCCAGGACATTTCAAGAAAGATTGTCTAAAGTTAAAGAATAAGGATGGAGGAAATGGGAATGCATAAGGCTGGGTGTATGCAGTTGGGAATGTAAAGAAGAGATGGAATGCATCGGGAAACCCGGACTCTAATGTCGTCATGGGTACGTTCCTCTTAAACAACCGCTATGCATCTACCTTATTTGACACTGGTGCCGATAGGAGCTTTATATCTTTTGCGTTTAGTTCCCTGATTGACATCGCCCACACTCCATTAGAAAATAATTATGATGTCGAACTGGCAGATGGGAAACTAGTTGGGATAGACACTATTATACGAGGTTGTACTTTAAATTTCTTAAACCATCAGTTCAACATAGATCTAATGCCCGTAGAACTGGGTAGTTTCGACGTTATTATCGGCATGGACTGGTTAAGAAAGTATCACGTCGTGATCGCATGTGATGAGAAACTTGTTCAAATTCCCTATGGGAATGAAACTTTGATTTTTCATGGTAACGAAAGTAACAATGGGAGAGAATCTCGGTTGACCATTATCTCATGTTCAAAGGCTCAAGAGTACATGGCAAAAGGATGTCAGATCTTTTTGGCACAGATAATTGCCAAGAAAGAGGGGGACAAGTTGGAAGGAAAGAAACTTAAGGACGTACCAATCGTCCAAGATTTTCCTGAAGTATTTCCCGAGGACTTGCCGGGTCTTCCTCCAGCTCGACCAGTGGAATTCCAGATCGACTTAATTCCAGGAGCCGCGCCCGTAGCTCGAGCACCGTATCGATTGGCTCCATCCAAAATGAAGGAATTGTCGAAACAACTGCAAAAGCTTTCCGACAAAGGCTTCATAAGTCCTAGTTCCTCGCCTTGGGGAGCCCCGGTCTTGTTCAGAAAAAAGAAGGATGGGTCATTCAGGATGTGCATTGACTACCGTGAGTTAAATAAGCTGACAGTGAAGAATCGTTATCCACTCCTGAGGATCGACGATTTATTTGATCAACTCCAAGGATCCAGTATTTATTCAAAGATAGATCTGAGATCGGGTTATCACCAGCTTAGGGTACGAGAGAAAGACATTCCAAAGACGGCATTCCGAACTCGGTATGGTCATTACCAGTTTCAGGTTATGCCATTCGGTCTAAGAAACGCACTGGCGGTATTCATGGACCTCATGAACCGAGTGTCCAAGCCTTACTTGGATAAGTTTGTAATTGCCTTCATTGATGACATACTTATTTATTCAAAGGACGAGAAGGAGCACGAAGAACACCTTAAGGCAATTTTGGAATTGCTTAAGAAAGAGAAGTTGTATGCCAAGATTTCCAAGTGTGAATTTTGGATTCCGAAGGTACAATTTCTCGGACACATCATTGATAGCAGAGGTATTCATGTGGATCCAGCCAAGATAGAATCTATCAAAGATTGGGCATCTCCTAAGATATCGACGGAGATCCGCCACTTTTTAGGTCTTGTTGGTTACTATCGGAGGTTCATAAAGGGATTTTTTAAGATTGCTAAATCAATGACAAAGCTTACTCAGAAAGGAATCAAGTTTGACTGGGGTGAAAAGGAGGAAAACGCTTTTCAGTTAATAAAGCAGAAATTGTACAGTGCGCCGATTCTGGCTTTACCTGAAGTATGCGAAGACTTTGTGATATACTATGATGCGTCACACAAGGGTTTAGGTGTTGTATTGATGCAGAGAGAGAAGGTGATTGTCTATGCTTCTCGACAACTAAAAGTTCACGAGAAGAACTACACCACTCATGATTTAGAACTTGGATCGGTAGTGTTTGCTCTAAAGATATGGAGACACTATCTATACGGAACTAAATGCACCGTGTTCACCGACCATAAAAGTCTGCAACACATTCTTGATCAAAAGGAGCTTAACATGAGGCAACGCCGTTGGCTAGAATTGCTAAGTGATTATGATTGTGACATTCGTTATCATCCAAGGAAGGCAAACGCAGTGGCTGATGCATTGAGCCGTAAAGAACGAATTGAGTCATTGCGGGTTCGGGCCTTAGTTATGACTATTGGCTTGGATGTTCCCAAATGAATACTAGAAGCTTAGATCGAGGCCTTGAAACCAGAGAATCTTAAGAATGAAGATGTAGGCGGTATGATCAGAAAGGATATACCCAAGGAAAAGTTGGAACCACACGCCGACAGAACTTTATGTTTACATGGCAGGAGTTGGTTACCTTGCTATGGAGACTTAAGATCCGTGATTATGCACGAATCCCTCAAGTCGAAATGCTCTATCCATCCCGGTTATGAAAAGATGTACCAAGATATGAAAAAGCTATATTGGTGGCCCAATATGAAAGCTGACATCGCCACATACGTTAGCAAGTGCTTGACATGTGCAAAGGTCAAAGCCGAACACCAAAGGCCATCGGTACTGTTAGTACAACTAGCTATACCCGAATAGAAGTGGGATAATATCACAATAGATTTTATCACCAAGCTTCCTAAGTCGTCATAAGGTTTTGACACCATCTGGGTGATTGTGGATCGACTTACAAAATCTGGTCACTTCTTGCCAATAAGGGAGAATAACCCATTAGACAAGTTGGCAAGGTTGTACCTGAACATGATAGTAGCAAGACACGGAATACCTGTTTCAATCATCTATGATCGTGATGGGAGATTCACATCAAATTTTAGGAGATCATTTCAGAAAGCTTTGGGTACAGATATAAGTATGAGCACTACGTATCATTCAGAAACCAACGGCCAGAGCGAGAGAACTATCCAAACTCTCAAGGACATGCTACGTGCTTGCGTGATCGATTTTGGCAAAGGATGGGTTAAGCATTTTCCACTAGCCGAGTTTTCATATAACAACAGTTATCATGCTAGCATAAAGGCCGCACCTTATGAGGCACTTTATGGCCGAAAATGTCGATCACCTGTGTGCTGGGCCGAAGTTGGAGAAGCTCAACTGACTGGTCCGGAATTGATCCAAGAAACAATGGAAAAGATCGTCCTGATCAAGCAGAGAATTCAAGCTGCTCAGGATCGACAAAAGAGCTACGCTGATTTGAAGTGAAAGCCGATGGAGTTCGAAGTTGGGGATAGGGTTATGCTCAAGGTCTCACCTTGGAAAGGGGTTGTACGATTCGGTAAGCGGGGTAAGTTGAACCCGAGATATGTCGGACCTTTTCAAGTGTTTAGCCAAAGATAGGAAAGTTCCTACAGGCTGAACTTCCACAAAGTTAGCAGAGTTTCACCATAATTGTTCCATGTTCAAATCTGAAAAATGTTTACGCTGACAAACCATTCAGTCCATGCATTAGAAAGGAATTCACGTTGACCAACTTTTAATTTGAATCGATACCTCCCGTTAGAGGTCAAGTAATGGTTGTTGCCTTTGAAAACATTATCTAGATAAACTTGTGGAAGTCGTTACAACAAATTGTCATACATTAATTGTGACTAACTTTGTGAACATTATTGTAATCTCATAATGTTTCATTCATCAATGAAATACATGTGTCCCCAGATAAGTGTTTTGATTCATCCCCACTAAAAGTTTGAAAGCCATTTTGTAACATTTCTCAATTTCAGGTCATTTTACGACTCCTATTATTCGTCACTATTTATTTTGGTCCGATACGCGTTTACTTTTAAATTAACTTTTAAGCTAAATCGCGTAGACTAGAAATAATCATTTAACGTAAACGGTCACCAAATAAATTAAGGTTTACGTCAAACAAGTGTTATATAATTATTAAGAAGATAATTATTAACTTTGCGTATTTTATTTTTTTATTGGTCACGTAAAAGGCTTACGTTTCGCAATAAACTACATTTAGACACACCTCGGAAATACCTAGACTTACCTAGATTCAAATCAATACCCAGTTTTAATCCTTAAACACGAAATTTATTAAATTGTTGTGTTAATAACCCTCCAGGGCCGAATATGGGTAAGAATGGCACACAAACCATTCATCCCTTGTGTTAAACTAGCTAGAAAATCCCCTAATGATCCCTAAGTACAATGTACAACCCATGTTTAATTAAACATAGAACTTAGTGTTCCTTAACTAGCTTATGTATAATGGTTAATAACCATTTGACTCTCTTTTGCCCTCTTGATGCCGCGGTTAACAAGGAAACAACACAAAACCATAAGATTTCCAAATCACTAGCAAATCTTGTACATACATTGAGTAATTAAAGATTTGTACTTAGGTGGTTTAGCAAGATACCATGTGTGATTAACTAAAACCCCTAAAACCACCTCATAGGGCACGACTTTGGTTTGGAAAGAACTATAGAAAGCTAACTAGTTATTAAGCCTATATATTCTCACATACATTTGACACTTAACCTTTCTAAAACTCCTAAATACTCTCTCTAGCAAAAACCATCCTAGTTTCTCTCTATTGTTTCGGGTTAAGCATAACCGAACCCATACGCACCATCTTTTCAATAACTAAGCACGCATAGAGTACTAAGTCTCCATTCAAGGACGTTGGAAGTATATACGAGCCAAGGTTGGGATATACATTAAGCTTTGGAAGCTTTTGTTAGTTATTCGATTGGGTATTCATCGTGGGTGTAACATCCGAGAATTTTCAAAATTTTGAATGACGATTTTACCCTTTGACTTTTAGGGTCTGACTTGACTTTTTGACTTTTGGTCTTTTATTTTCACATAAAAGCGATTACCGCGTAACCGGTAATTTTTCGGAACATATTTAAAGGAGATATATGTTATTCCTAGGTTGATTTATCAAAAACGAGCAGCTAAATCACGTTTTCATTATTCGGACTCTAAAGCAATTTGATGTAAAACGACATTCCTGACAACTTTTTAGTTTTGACCGAGACCCGAAAACAGTCAGAAGGTGACTGAAATGCCCTCGCAAGATTTTAGAAACACAAAAATAATTAAATTATATTTAATTATCACGTTTTATTAAATAAAAATATTTAATAAAATATTTAGCAATTTAATTAAAAGCGTTTGTTGAAAACGCGAATATTCAAGTTGAAATCTATGTTTTTTCTTTTCTATTTCAAACAAGGCGTAACCGGTTCACAAAATAAATAACAGATATTTTTATAAATGTTATAAAAATATTTATGAAATGTTATCAAGTGAATACTCATTTTCGTTGGAAAAATGATTTGGAAAACAATGGCGCAACTCTCGTCTTTCGAATCATTCGTTAATTGGCTCAAACGTGTCCCGAACCAATATTCTATAAAAGTTTCCTAAAAGTTACACTTTTGGCCCTTGTGAAAATATTACGAAACTAACCCCCATCTATTTATAACTTGTCACAATTAATTATAACTTTTAAAACATTTATATAAATATAAAAAGTTTTATATTTTATTTTCATTTCCATCAAAACAACACACACACATTACACAAATGCTCTCCCCTCTCCTCTCTCATTTCCGGCCAGCCACCGCCGCCGGCCACCACCGCCGCCGAAAAACTTTTTCGGCGGACTTTTCCGGCCAAGTCCAAAAGTGTTTTTCATCAACCGATCTATCCAATCCCCACACCCACGCGCCGTCACGCCACCATCGTCATCATCACCATCCACGGCTGCCCCTCCCCTTTCGCCACCACCACCACTCAGCCACCACCTCACCACGCACCATCTCAGCCGCACCACCATGGGGGTGCGTTTGTTTTTGTTATTTTTTTTACAGTAAAGGGTGCGTTTGGACTTGATAAACACCCAACCAGGGGTGCGTTTTGGTTCTGGGCATAGCACCACAGCAAGGGTGCGTTTGGTTTGCACCAAATAGGGTGTGTTCGTTTTGGGCTTAACAACCAAAAAGGGGTGCGTTTGATGTTCGACAGCCCAAGGGTGCGTCCGGCTTGGGTTAGCACCAAAGGGGTGGGTTCGGGTTGAGTTTGGCAGTCACCGAAACTAAGGGTGCGTTTGATATTTTTTATCCACCCAAAAGGGTGCGTCTGGTTTGTTATTGAAACCAACCAGGGTGCGTTGGTTTTGGTTATATCAAGAAAAGGGTGCGTTGGGTTTACTAGAAACAGTCGGGGGTGTATTTGGTTTAAGTAAGAACGCAGCAGAGTGCGTTTGGTTTATTAGGGAACAGAAATGGTGCGTTTGGCAGCCCACGACACCACAAAAGGGTGTTTGTTTTGGTGGTTCAGCAGCTAGGCTGCGTATGGTTTTCTTGACACGACGTAGGGTGCGTTTGGTTTGTTTTTGAACAGCCAATGGTGTGTTTGGGTTGGCAGTTGCAAACTAAGGGGTGCGTTTGGGTCTAGAGAAGACAACAAAAATGGGCGTTTGGTTTTGTAAAACAGCCACTAGGTGCGTTTGGTTGATAGAATCCGCACAAGGGTGCGTTTGGTTAATATAAATTGATTGATAAAATTATTAAGATTTTATATATATATATATATAACCGGGCCTAGTGGTGGTTTAAATTGGTTAAATAAATGTGCTATTTAAAAATTTGTCTAATTATATATATTAATAACGAGCGTATATTGCAACACGATTTGATTATAGTGGGAAAACATTGAATTTTGATAAAAGTGGGGAACGATATATAAACGGAAATGTCATGGCAAAATTTATATATTAGTAATGTTTTACCAAAACTTCTATTATTTTGGAAACACGAGAAAATGGACTAAGTTATATTTTAAAGATATATTAAATTATAACTATATAATAACCCGACAACGACACAAAATCTATACTTTTACAAATGAGGTAACGATTTTGGCCACTATCCGTCGATAAGACGAAAGATTTATTTATAAAATAGTATTTTATAAATTCCTGACTAAAAGGTAAAATCCTAACTTTTGTAAAAGCTTTACAAACATCGGTTGTTTAATTCATAACTTTAAGACGTGTGACTACTTTTATGCAAGGACTTTTTACTAATTAAATTGGTGTCGAAATATTTGGTTTAATTATTTACTCACACTTATTATATAATACTTGCAAAACATTATATACGTCACATTAATCTTCGGATTGTTTGTATTTGTTATATAACTCGCGGTACGAGTTATATAAGGGTTTATTTTTTTATATGTAATATATAATGAATATATTACATACTTTGCGTTATCTTTCGATTTATTTATTTAACCAACCACCAAACTATTACCACTTGGAAATCTAAATCTTTTTCAACGTGTCGCGTTGACGTAACCATTCATCGGGAAATCCAAATACGTTATCCTAGGCTAGTGGGTATTAGCCGATAAGATTAGCTGCAACTTCTTGATCGAGCCGCTTCGGTTTTCCGTTTGTGCTGTGCTTAATATGTGCAGTTCTGCAAATCGTTCTACAACATCAATGTGAGTTTATAGCCCCACGTTTTACATGTTTTACATATATTTTTGGGGTGAGAACATGCTTGTTTACAAATGCATTTACATGGTTGATTACCTGTTTGGTTTACATACTCATTTATATATCTCGCGAGGAGATACAATACTTGGTTTAATTTTTGAACGTAAACACATACTATACTTTTATGATTATGGATTAGCTTAAGTTGCATGAACTGTTAATTACTCGGAGGGTAAGCGCGAATGTTATAAGATAGATCTATTTGGGATTGACAATCCCCGTTCGGGTGACTAGCTATCACTGGGAACGAACGTTATACCATGTCGGATTACGATTGGATTGGCGCCTGCGGGGCCAACAATCACATACACATATTATTTTCAGAAATGCCCGGGTGTCCTTGGAGGGGACACCTATGATGGGTACATATTATTTTCATTAATGCCCGGGTGTTCTTGGAGGGAACACCCACGATGGGAACATATTCTTTTATTACTGCCCGGGTGTTCTTGGAGGGAACACCTACGATGGGTACATTCTTACTGTGCCTTGAATAAAGTGGCATACAAACAGGTCTACGTCGCAGTTTCATGAACTTAGGTGTGTAATCATAATCACAAATGATGACTATTGTATTGGATACAATGGTCATGCATACTTTACAAATCTTGGATTTGAACATATATTTATACATTTTGTGACTATTTAAGGATTGAAATAGTCAGGCATACTTTACAAAACTTTGATGTCAACACTTATGCATACAACTTTGAGGACTATTAAAAGGGTTGAAATGGTCATACAATCATTTTATGATACTGTAGGGAGACAGTAGTCACTAAATGTTTTACATGGTACTGTGATGACACAGTGGGCAAATACATTCATCGGAATTTACATTCATACTTAAACCAACCTATGAACTCACCAACTTTATGTTGACCGTTTTAACCATGTTTTTCTCAGGTGAATTAGATGCTTGGATTATCTGATGTGCATTGGAATCTAAAATGACAAGATTTCATTCATGGATTTCTACTTATATACAAATGATCAAATCTCGTTGTATCGCTTTTAAGCTTTTCATTGTGATGCAATTATGGGACAAATGTTATATCAATTTTAAGGAAATCAACGAGATTACTTTTCAAACGACACATTTAGAGGTCGTTCTCTTGTATCTAGCGTTATGGACTATGAAGTAGCACCCCATTGTTACCATTCCGCTGCTACCAGAATTTAGGGGTGTTACAGATTGATATCAGAGCACTGGTTGTAGAGAACTAGGTTGTTTTCAAAACCTAGACTATAACCGTTTTTCAAAAAAATAATAATTTAAGATTCTTTCACCATTGTCCGATATCCGCGCGCGTATGCTCCCTGGTCCCTTATAAGCCCTCTTTTGCATCTCTACTACTATCATATGGATAATGAGTATTTAAAACTTGACTATGATTTCGCTCTCTTACGTCTATCTTATGACGTCTTACTGTTTACCTGATATCGGTCAGTTATATAAATCTTGACCGCTCCGATTATCGCGTACTTCCTGATTTCTCATTTACTCCCTTAAGCGTTGATACTGGTATTATATAAGGATACCTATGCATATGGGCTATTTTCTTTTGATCTCTTACGATTAACTTCGAACTTTTTCGCGACTTTAACTTGTCACCTCGGATCGTGCCGTCTTTTGACACTTACCTTTGGAATGCGATTGACTAACGTCTTATTATTTTTCTCGTTATTTCCCATGATTTTGAAGAATCATGCCGCAAAGGAAACTTCTTCTTATTCACGTTACTTTGTTTTGATATCGTGTTTTGTGCCGGCGATACTTAAGTAGGATGATTTATAATCGTCTTATTGAAATGAATTGGGACTATCTAAGTAGTCACTATATTGCCACTATCTAAGTCCCTTCTATCATGAACCGTTAAATTACCTCGCAGGGGTAAGGGCTAGTG
>BQNB010120383.1:0-19852 GCA_026074375.1 Tanacetum coccineum
GATAAAGGCCTTCTTAAGGAGATCCCAAGTATTGATAGTTCCTGGGGCTAGTCTGTCCACCCATCTTTTTGCGGCTCTAGTAAGAGTGAAGGGGAAAACTTGAAGCATGACTGTGTCTTTAGTGACTCCAGGGATATTAAATAAGCCAGTGACGTTGAGGACTCGATCAATGTGATCATGAGCATCCTCGTCTTTGTTCCCAAAGAAAGTGTCTTCCCTCAGTTCGCGCATGAACTGACTCTTGATTTCGAAATTAACATTGCCTCCGATTTCGGGTTTAACCATGCCTGGTGCTTGGTTTTCTCGTGACAATGATAGGTATTGCTCCATAGTGAGAGTATCGATGTCTACTCCAGCCATGGTTCCTGCAGATATAGAGTTTAGAAAAAGAAGAGAAAATATTCAAATTAATTCTAATTTTTATCTCCCCGACAGCGGCGCCAAAAACTTGATGCATATTTTCTTATAAAATATATTTTTATCAAGTTTTAAATTTATAAAACTCGATCTACCTAACGACGCACTAACGGGCAGAGAACCCGATCGTGGGTAGTATAGAATGGTAAATCCGAGGTCGTCCCAAGAGCTAAGTTGTAATTAGTTTTAATTTGAAATGTCACGTTTTGAAAATGGTTTTCAGAATTGATTTGAAATAAAAATATAACAATAAAATAAATAGCGGAAAGTAAAAGGATAGGAGATATCAAGAGAGAAAACGTGCTAACCTAGTTACTTCATTACTATTGTTATGAAGACAATTTCCTGTGCAATGTCAAACTATGATTTCATTACTTGTTTCTAAGGTCGATAGACTTGAATGTGCATATACAGTCTATCCTATACTCCCTGCGATTCCGAATCAGTCCCGAATCATCTGGGAGGTAGGTTATCCAGGTTGCAGTGATTAATCCTAACTATTCCCAAAGTATATCTAATAACCTAAAAAGATTATTAACCCCCCTCTGAAAGAGTTCATGTGTTTTTTAAGTATCGAGTGATAAGTGCGGTGACCGGTCAGTTCCTACACCAGGTAAGGAGTTAGTGATCCTACCTAGTACCCATTGGATCCCATCATGACAAGGTAATCTATTAATGGGGCAAGCTAGGTCCTAACCACCCATACTACCAAAACCCAGGATTACACGATAGTCAAGGAATATCTAATGAAACCATAATTTAACAGGAAATAATCATAACAAAAGTAACTACATAACTAAGCCAAAACTTTAAGTGCTTAGTCGCTCATGGTAACGAAACACAATAAGAGATAGAAGAAATCATATATTGAAAACTCATAATTCTTACAGGATTCATATTTTGAACAATTAAATACAAAAAGTAAGTAAAGTGTGATCTCCCTTGGACTCCAAGTGGAATTCTTCGAAGGTTAGAAGCCCTTGTCGCCTCTTCAATTGGCTGTGGAGGAAATGATGTCGTAATAGCTTGAATGAGGCCTCTATTTATAGATATCGTACCTGTTACGGCGTAACCAATAAAGGTATTACGCCGTAACCTTCATATAACTTCCATATGTACGTGATCGTCATTCCATATTTGTGGATCTTCATGGTTACGGCTTAACTGGATAAGGTGTTACGCCGTAACGATAACTTTGACAAGATTTCCTTCCAAATATAGGGTTACGGCGTAACTAGATATGGTGTTACACCGTAAAGTCTTCCATGATCTTCGTACTTGCTTAATTTATGTTACGGTGTAACCATTTTTGGTGTTACGCCGTAACATTCTTCAGAATTTACACTTCAAGTCCTTTTTCCTTTGTTTCTTGTCACTTTCTTGCATTTCACCTGAAAACTAAAAAATAACAGAAAATATCTCGTTTTCGAGTGTTAGTGAAACATTTGCAGGTATTTTAGGGGATATTTTGCCACCCAAAAGTATTAAATATTTGATGTTATCAGGAGTCATGTCGTCGGAGAAAAGTTTTGTCAAAATATGAGTTTTTTTACTGAAAATGATGTGGGGCCCATGTGGGCATCAGGGAAAGTAGTCGGGGTTCATCGTACCAACGCGGCTTCCCTCGACGTCGAATGTACGACGTCTTCCCCGACGTCATGTCACCGACTAAAATCACGAAATGTAGTGTGTTATCACTTTTATCAATTAAAAAGTAAAAGAGTAAAAAAATAAAAAGATAATAAACAAACAATCAAAAATTATTTAAAAAATTAATCAAAATGATGGTAATGATTGTTTAGTAATTTTGAGTTATAATATAAATGAAATAAAAGTTAACCGTTAATACTAACGATTATTATTCTATATGTTGTAGCAGTGGGGTGTACTTCCTACGTAGATAGGGTCTAAACTCACAAAGCCTATATTAAACACATGTTTCTTCCGTCTAAGTCTCTTTGGTCATCGGATCTAACGTTGTTATGTATCATAGAAACGAGTAAAAGGAGAAGATTTTTTCAAGTCTCTTTGGTCAACGGATCTAACATCATTATGTATCATAGAAACAAGTGAAGGGAGAAGAATTTTTTTCACGAGGCATGCAGACCCGTGCGATGCACACGGCTTGTGTCAAAAAAAATTCTCATGTGGTTGCTTGCATAATGATTTTGTTAGAATGTGGATGCGTTAGTCTGATTGTGTATACTTTGGGAATTGGCCGTGTAATGTTTAGATGCGTTGTTAAACATGCAAACTCGTGCGATGCACACAGATTGTATCTAAGTGTTTATTGCATAATGATTCAGGCTACTTCAAAATAAGCCTTAAGAAATGAATAGTAATAATTAAGTGATCCACGAATGCATATAATTCTCGTTCCCATTCCCCCCGAACCATGGACTTAAGTAGCCAAAAATTTCAACACAAAGAAAATTAAGACTACAAGGTAGGCTAAGGTGAAATGGTGTAACGAAACAACAAAGTATGTGGAAGACAACATAAAGATTTAGGGATTAACAAGGTGATGACTAGGGAATCTTTGCACTAATAAAGAGATGCAGAACAAAATTGGTATTATCACGGGAAGGTCGACAACACAGTGTAACAAGTCGATAAACACACACATATAGGCTATTTGGGTGATTTCCTAAGTGTTGCCTTCTTGAACTATCTATTCCTGCTAATCAATTAGGTCTCGAAATGATGTACATGCCAAGTTCTAAAGTCTACAATACTACCGGCACACTCCAACATTTTAGTAATATTTGAGTAATATGAGGAAACGGAATAGTAGGTTTAAAACTCACCATGTAAGAATAAAGGTAAAGTGCATTCGCAAAGATTAATTCTAGTATATTTTAAGAAAAATTTGTCAAAAATTATAAAATTGAGGCATAATTTTTCAAAGAAAACAAGAAAATCGAACGCAAAACATAACGTGAAGTATTAATTCCTACACCCATACCCCCCACGTGATTTGTACATTATCCTTATAGTACATTAAGGAAATGCAATAAAAAGGAAAGAGTGGAATTAAGACAAGACCATCCCTGAGCAATGCTTTGAGATTTGAAATTTGGGCGGAAATCTTTAGATTACTTCCGTCTATCCGCAAGCTCTTAATCCTCTGTGATCACAAAACAAACCAAAGCAGAAAATTGCTCTATAAGAATTATGAAGTGTACAGGAAATACAAACCTAAACCTCATTCGTGAGAGAATCACGTGTTGGCATTTATCATATGCCAACAAGCCTTTTAAAACCAATTGTGGCCCAAGTAGACGAGTTTGTCTCGTGTGGCCTCCAGAGAACGTACCCATGAAGTTTAAATTATGTATACAAGGTTAGGACATGTTTTATAAAATAAACTTAAATTTTTTTTAAGAATTTTTAGAAGGAGGTTAAGGCGTAACTCCGGTGTTTACGTCATAATCAAGTGGTAAATATTTTAATTTTTAATGTGTTATGATCGTACACCGTGAAATGGTTTACATCGTAACAAAATTGGTTACGGCGTAAAACTAAAGTTATGTTACGCCGCAACTGCTGCAAATTCAACAAAGTTACCACATGATTATGAGTTGAGCCGATCTAGATAATTGCCTCCTAGCTTCTGCAAAACAAAGTAAGAAACATGCAAACAACTAATATGCAGAATGAAAGATAGTTATGGGGTGCCTCCCACAAAGTGCTTGTTTTTTGTTTGAGAGTCACGAGTATGGACCTCTCCTTCCCTTAATTGCTCAAGTAATAAGTGTTTCCTACCCCTCACTAGACTCGAGATTAAGTGCGAGTGAGAGTAGCAATGAACACCATGATTTGCTACTGGGTAGGGGAATGATAAATTAGAACCATACTGCTGCTGAGATTTCATTTCCCTTGATGATTGGCTCACTTGGTGAAGTATTATCAGAATACGGTCACAGAATCCATATGTATTTAAAACCAGGGTTATCATATTCTTTTTTAGCAACCTCTGTAATATGAGAAAATTCCTCTCGAACTTGTTAAGTTGCTTGTTAACATATGATTTGTAAGTTGGTGCTTCATAACTTCCGCAGGTGGGTGTGATGTGAACCGTCTAGAGGGGTCAAAGGTTGCATCACACTAGGAGGAATATCATAATCCTGATCCTTTTCCTTTACAATTTTATCCTTATCATGGACTGATCCAGTGGTATATATGGTTGCACTACTGGTTCAAGGTTGGGTAAAGTGTGTATGGTGGGTGTTAGAAATTGCCTCAGCCTTTCTACATCCTTACTTGTAATGTCCCAACCGACATCCATGTCCCCTTTCCTCTACCTAGAGCTTTCCGCGTTACGAATAACCACAGGAATTTCAATCATTCGAACATTCACGAGAGTTCTGTAAGGGCTTTCCCATTTGTTTCCTTCCAAATGTCCCTAGAAAGGCTTAGGTGATGAAGTCACGAAACGACTCCTTTATGTTTTTCCTTACCCATAAGTCGTTATTGCTTGACTTTTTCTCCTGTAAAAGTGAGGACTTTATGGGTTAAGTTGATAATCATTTTCCTATAGGTATCTTTGTTCAGTTTTAACGATGCCCTTATGTTTGATTCCGAGTTTTCAAGGATCTTCCTCTTCCCTTTTACTATCCATGGTCTATTTTTTAATTGGTCTTCGCAAAAATTGATGATTGTTCTTCCAAGGATTCAACATATACTTGCTATTCTTGATTGCCTTCGTCCTCTTTTTGAGAGGATACTCCTTGGTTAGATGTTCCCTTTTGAAACTTTCGTGAATGGCATCAACGTTGTCCAGGACATCGTTGATTCTTTCCCTAGTGGTTGTTTCATCATACCAGTTATGCGAATGGTCTGCCATGACTTGTATTGATTCTAGGGCTTGTGTTGGTGTCCCATCAAGAGGATGAACCTGTTAGAGTCAAAAATTATGCGAGTGGAGATGTAAATCCATATAAAAGATAGAACTTCTGTTGACATTTCAATCGTGCAAAGCGGACATTAGAAAAGAAGATCATTGTATCTTTCCCAAGCATAATACAATGTTTCAGTCCATTTCTTGCTTGAAATTACGGATTTCTTTGAATTTCTTGACAGTTATGAAACAGGTGACAATATCTCCAAATAAATTCATTTAAGGAGATCCCATGTAGTGATTGACCCTGCTGGAAGCCTGTCTTTTCATATCAAGGCTCGTCCCTTGAGTGTAATTGGAAAAACCCTAAGCATAATGGCATCGTGAGTGACGTCAGGGAAGTGGAAGAGATCCATAATCTCTAATACCGTACTCACATGTTCGTAAGCGTCTTCACCATCGGTGCCTGCGAAAGTTTGCATCTTTAATTCCTTCATAAAGATTGCATTTATCTCAATTCGCTTCATCGCCAAATCTTGATTCACTATGCTTGTTTTTAATGTCAACTGTAATCAAGCTATGTACTGCTCCATGGTGAGATGCACTAATGTTCAACCTCATTCTTCCATATCTGAAAACTTTACAGAAAAACAAGTAAAATATATTTACAAAAAGATACATAAATATACAAAAATTCAAATTATACTAATTTTTAGCTCCCCGGGCAGCGGCGCCAAAAACTTGATGCGTATTTTCTTTTAAATATTAATTTATCAAGTTTTAAATTTATAAAACTCGATCTACGTAACCACCGCACTAACGGGCAGAGAACCCGAAATCGTTGTAGTATAGAATGGTAAATCCCGTGTCGTCCATAGAGCTAAGTTGTAATTAGTTTTTACATTTGAAAGTCACGTATGAAAAATGGTTTTTGAGTTGATTTAAAATAAATAACAAGAAAATAAATAACTAGAAATTAAAAGAGTTAGAGATATCAAGAGAGAAAACATGCTAACCTAGTTACTTCATTACTACTGTTATGAAAAATTTTCCTGCGTAATGTTAAACTATGATTCAGTAGTGGTTTCTAAATCGATAGACCTTGAATGTTCATATATAGTCCTATCTTATACTCCCGCTGATTCTGAATCAGTCCCAAATCATCTGGGAGGTAGGTTATCTAGGTTGCAGTGATTAATCCCAACTATTCCTAAAACATATCAAATAACCTATAAAGATTATTAACCTCATTTGAAAGAGTTCCTATGCTTTTAAAGTATTGAGTGATAAGTATGAAGACCAGTTAGTTCCTACACCAGGTAAGGATTAGTAATCCTCCCTAGTACCTATTGGATCCCATATTGACAAGATAATCTAATTATGGGGCAAGCTAGGTCCAAACCACCCGTAAATACCAAAACTCAGGGTTACACGATAGTCAAAGAATATCTAATGAAACCATAATCTAACAGGAAACAATCATAACAAAAGTAATTACATAACTAGGCCAGCACTTTAAGTGCTTAGCCGCTCATGGTAACGGAAACACAGCAAGAAATAGAAGAAATCCGAGATTGAAAACTCATAATTCTTACAGTATTCGTATTTGAACGATTAAATACAAAAAGTATGTAAAGTGTGATCTCCCTTGGACTCCAGGTGGAATTCTTCGAAGGTTGGAAGCCTTTGTCGCCTCTCCAATTGGCTATGGAGGAAGTGATGTCGGAATAGCTTGAATGAGGCCTACTATTTATTAGGCATTTGAACTGTTACGGCGCAACCAATAAAGGTGTTACGCCGTAACCATCTTACACGACATTCCATAGTTAAGCAGCTGTTACGGCGTAACCAGACATGGTGTTACATCGTAACCTTCAAATAATATCCATAAGTACGTGATTTTCATTCCATATTTGTAGATTCTCTTGGTTACGGAGTAACTGGATAAGGTGTTACGCCGTAACTATAACTTTGACAAGACTTCCTTCCAAATATATGGTTACGGCGTAAGTAGATATGATGTTACGCCGTAAAGTCTTTCTTGATCTTCGTACTTGCTTAATTTATGTTATGGTGTAACCATTTTTGGTGTTACGCCGTAACATTCTTCAGAATTTACACTTTAAGTCATTTTTCTCTTGTTTCTTGTCACTTTCCTGCATTTCAATTGAAAACTCAAACTACAACAGATAGAAAATACCTCAATTTTCGAGTGTTTATTAAAACAATTTGCAGGTAATGTAGGGGTATTATTCCATCAAAAAGATGTAAATATTTGATGTATACACTTACTCTTACTTACTTTAGCAAAATATAGTTTCATTCTTAAATAATTAATTTAAGACCTTTTTTAATAATTTACAAAATAACCTAAAGTGTGGGTAATATGGTAAACCTCGAAGTAAATTTACCTTATCTATTTTTGAAAGCGACAACTAAATTGAAACAACATCGAAATACAATAGTGACCATAAATTGAGACGGAAAAATATCTACTAAATGACGTGATAATAATAACCAAATGATGAAGAGCGTTGATCTCTTTTAAGTTTTCTAAAACATTCTTTTGTTGAATTTTTTCATTATTGTAACTTTGTAAAATGTGTAATGCAATATCTAGAGACAAATTTGATGTATTTCTTTTTTTAGTTATTGGTTTTCTTACTTTTTATACACTATATTCGATATTCAATCTTCTGATTATATATATTACAACCTAAACAGATTGTAAAAAAGCCACAGGTTCAACTTAGTGCCCTAAGTCTGTCCTGAACCATTCCACCCCATATAGACCTAATGTTTCAGTCGACCATGCCTAATGTTTAGTTTCTTCATGAAGCCTGGGTTAGGCTTGGCCTAATGTAGTGTATATATTACAAGCTTAGGCTTTGATTTCATGTAGAAGCTAACAAATCAAAAGTAAGTTCACTTGTATTACTTGATAAATTAAATGAGAACTTACAAATAAGTATTTATAAGACAAAAAATGATAAAACTCTAATAGTTAAATGAGCCTGGAGCTACTAATGAACTAAAATGCTAACAAAAAATTTCCCTACAAAACTTGTTAAAAGAGATTTTTCTTCTTTTTCAAAAAAAAACTTCCCTCACTTAAGTTTTTCTACGCTTTTAGGGCTATCATTAACAAATCTCATAACTTATGATCTATGTAAACAAGGGTTCACCTCTACAAAATCATATCAAACATAAATGCAGAACCGTAGAGGGGTGGTGAATACAGTTTCTTGACTCCTTCAAAGTTTATAAAACTTCAAGTCTCGAAAGAGCCAAGTGGTGTACTAATCTACTGCATGAAAACAAAAGTAGATAGAGAGAAGAAGAGACACCAAAATATAATACTGGTACGGGAAGGGTTTTAGTCCCTTCACCGTACTCTAGTTAGTGAACCAACCCCGACACCGATACTATTCCTAGTATAATCTTTATGGTGGACTACAAACCGTATTACAATTTAACTCCACCTACTTTCAGAAAAGCACGACGCTCACACAACACAGAAGAGTTACTACCTATGGTATTCCGCCCTCGAAATCCACCCCTAAGAACCCGTGATTCGAATTAACCTATAAACTGACCTTGATGTAATCGCTCTCTCTAATGATAAAGAAATTAACAGTGATAATGTGGTCATTCCACAATCTCCTAATGAAGAAGTAATAACTAGAATCTATAACACCGGGATCCCCCCCTCGTCTTTAATAAGGGAAGTTGGGATGCGGGATAAGATAGGGAATCCTCTAAGCGCAAATCACATTGAGCATGGCTACTCAATCAAAGATCTCACTGAAGAAAACAAGAATATGCTTCTCTTGGCCATCAATGAAGCAATTATATTTAATACTCAATTAAATTAAAACAAACCGTCATTTTGAGAGCATTTCCACTGTTCATCCAGGAACAGTGTTTGGGCCATATCATTTTTTTGGGCTCCCATTTTTGGGCCGGCCCATTTGGGGGTTTTTTTTTTCCTTCCTTTTTTACTTAGTCAAGATTTAAAGCACGAGTATAATAACGGGGAACATACAAGTATGCAATATAAAAAAAACCTTCGAATACAAGTCAGTCCCGTTGCAACGCACGGCCACATTCGTACTCAATATTCGTTCAAAATCAATTTGAAAAACAATTATGGCCCGCCTATAATGGGCGCGGAATTGAATAAACGTAAAACATACAAGTAGGCAACATAAAAAAAACCCCGTTGCAACGCGTGGGCACATTCCCACTCTTTTAACTATTTACGACTTTTTTATGTAATAAACTTTAAAACACCCCGAAAAGATCTTCGAATTGCGAACAAAACGAGCCCAGTATTGTAATGCTTCTGACATACGTACGCTTTTATAAAAAATGTTGAATTAAAAAAAACACTAAAATAGCTAATAACTTTAAAATAAATGACGCAATGGAAAACCGACGTACGCTAAGTAAAAAAAACTCATATAGCCAAAAAAACAAACCTTTAAACATGAGGCCCAACATATAAGCCCATATAAAAAAATTAAACTATTAAACATGAGGCCAAGAAATAAATTCGCACAAGGAAAAAAAAAATAATGCTACAAAGACCGAAAAAATAAACCCGCAAAAAATACAAAATACAAAAGAAAAAAAATAGTGTCTCGCAACAACGCGCGAAAAATTAACGTCCCGCAACAACGCGCGGGTAATCTTGCTCGTTAAACTCATTCTAGCCATAACTACCAACAGGAGTCGCGTCATTGAGAAGCAAGAATCAAAGGATAACATTAAAGAGTAGGATACTTTGAAAATATGTGATATTGGTAGTGGACTCAATCAAATGTTAATTTATGTGAAATCTATGTGGTTCTTAATAAAATATGCTTATCTATGTGCTTTTCACCTCGTGGCTTGCTCAACAAAAATAATTAGAGTCATAAATGCTTATAACATATAAAATGCTAAATAATGTATGTAGATAATAAAAGCATCAATTACAAAGTCACAATAATCTACTTATTGTACTCATCTTCTAGATTCTAAAATGGTAAGCTAAACCTTGTTGGACTTTTTTTTGCACATGTGTATATGTTTGTTGCTTGTGTTGTTTTTATGTTTGCTTGTTGCTAGTTGTAGCCAAGAATACTTTCGAAAGGTAATACCACATACCCATGGATCCCCTCATTGGAACAAAGGGGAGCAACGATCTAGGGGGAGCACATAAAAGGAATCATATTCTTTCTCTAAGAAGAAATCAACCTCTACAGAAAAGACCTAGAATCCCACCTTTTTGATTTGACAAAAAGGGGGAGAAGGAAACAAAGCAACGCAAAGCATCGATGTCTTATTAAATTCGTAAAACAAGCAATTACAGAAGTTGTAATAAAAAATATTTGCGCAAAAACGATATTTATATTTAATGATCTTCATGTTTTGATAATAACAAATATAATGTCATACTACGTAAAAGTTTACGTAAACAAGTTATTTAGTCGAAAGTTTACTTAACGACGACAAATCACTTAAGGTATGAATATGGCATTATTAAACATAGTTAATGATCAAAGAAAAATATTATCATTTGCATAAACCTTTTTCTAATCAATACTTTAAGTTAACACGTGAATAATTATAAGCAAATTATATTAATCATGTAAGACAAAATAAGATTAACCATAAGTGGAAACAATCTTTCCAAATCTTTCCAAATCTTCCCAAATCTAGAAAATCTTTCCTTATTGGTGATAAAAAATATTTTGTTCTAGAAGAATCTAATAAACTAGTTTTAATAAGTACAAAACAATATTTTGTATAGATTTGGGGTTAATCATAAAATGAACAAATTTTGTCCAGCACCACAAAAGGATCCCCCGTAAACAAGGCACTAGATCCAGCTAATGGTGGATCCATGGGTCGCACCATCCAGCTGTTTGGGAAAACATTTGAATTTCAAAGGTTTGCCTATAAATAGCAACCTAAGTCTTTATTAAACACAACTCTTGACAAAGATTTTTCAAAAATACTTTATCTTTTATATTTTTTTGATCCATTAAACTTGTTATATTAATCCATTACAAGTTATCAACTATCATCAATCCACTCTTAGTGAAGAACAATCGAGAAGACGTTAAGCTTCAAGTGTTAATAGAGTTAAATTCTATATCATTATACTTGTCATCAGTTTGTGATAATCATTCATCTTATATATCTTGAGTTGTGTGTTGTGTGTACATAATGTGTATGATAGGTAGTATTTAAGCCTCAAAAATACATAGTGTTAGATTAGTATCCATCGCGAAGTAGAACTCGGTATTTTAGCTTAGTACTGGAAAAGTTAAGCGACTTGTACGGATTTTCCTCCGGCATAAATAGGAGCTTGTTGACATAGTGAATATAACCTCTCAATATGGTTACATGGGAGTGGAGTATGGCGAAGAAAAGCTGCGAAGCCGAACACTAAAAATCATTGTGTCCATCGTTTGATCTTTCTATCTTTACTTGTTCATAATTCATAGTAATACATATATACTTATGCATTGCTATAACATTACACTTGTGACATTCTCTAGAGTTCACATCAGTCGATAATCTACGTTTTAATTTAAAAGGTAAAAACTATTCAACCCCCCTTCTAGTTTCCACAATTGGTATCAGAAGCCAAGGTCACCTAAGATCTTTAACTTATATTATACATTAAATCTTGAATCGATCTATCGATTCCGATAAATATCTAGAAGGGCAATCTTTCAAAGACCAACATCTTTTAGAAAGTAATCATTTTATAAAAAAGAAAAAACTGATAAGAAACTATGTAGAAAGCAAATAGAAATTAGATCTTTGGCATATTATCTGAATGGTGAATTTCCACCTGGTTGCTAGAAACAAAGAAACCAAAATTTTAGAAATAGATATTCCTTATTGCACAACAATATATGATCATAAAAAGAAACTTGCAAAAATAATGAAGCTAAATTGGTTCTTTATAATTCTTTAACCTAAAAAGTAACACGAAAGAATTTTTTTTTGTGTAAAATGGCTAAAGAAAATGGCAATATTTGTTAATCACCATCAAGGTCATAGCCAAGTAAAGAGATAATAAAAATGATCTTCTTTTCAAACAATATGAACAATTTACTAACCCATTGAAGAAGAATAATTAATAGCCGGTTTTATGCAAGATTTAACACTATTATTCCTAGAACTTAAGCTCTTGATGAAGGTTACTCTAGCAAGAACTATGTTAGGAAGTTTCTTAAGGCTCTACATCCTAAATGGAGATGAAATGTTACGGGCGATTAAAGAAACAAAATAATTTGTCATCACTAGCTCCTACGGAGCTTATATCGTCAATCGTAAAAGTACATGAAGTAGTCATTGAAAAGATTTTGAAATTTTATAAAGTGCAAAAAGGAAAGCAACAAGTCCTCGCCTTGAAAGCTAAGGAAAGAGTCATGTTGATGATGAAACTTAGACAACCAGAAAGCGATGACAAAGAATATCTATGGCCGTAAGGACTTTAAAAAGTTCTTAAGAATGAAAGGTTAAGAATTGTAAGGCAAACCAAGAGAAGAAAAGAAATCATTCAGACAAGGGATGAGAAGCAATAAAGAGTGACCGAAACTGTTATTAGATGCGGTGATCCAAATCATCTCAATTGGCAATTGTTCAAAACTATCTTGTCAACAAATGATCAGAAGGGACAATAACACGTTTTAGTCCATCAATGTCCTTCTAGATCAGATTTTGTTATTACTAGGAAGAAACTAATACATAATAGCATTGATGAGTCAAATAAACCGTCCGTTAAAAACCATACATAAAAGCGACATAGGTATGTCATAAACCCTAAGTCTAGATAAAAAAACACCTCCACCTAGAAGAAACATCTCTTCTCAACCAAGATACAACACACCTCAATCTAGGAGAAACTCTAGACAACCAATTCATCAAAACTTCTACCCTATGAATTGGAACAACCAACAAAATCAAGGCTTCATACATATGGGAAATTATATCCCATTTCAATATCCTAATCAATTGCAACAAATGCAAGGGATGTACAACACTAACATTTTCGGACCCATGAGATATTAGGGACCAAACGCTTGAATTTGTTTTTGTCAAAATAGGTATGCTTGAGACAGCTTGGATCCAGATGAAATGTATCAAAGATAGTGGTTGCTGCAAACATTATGACTCGGTAACAAAGTTTTATTCCTCACCTACAAAGCATACGACTAAGGTAATGTTTGATTTTTGGAAGTAACTTAAAAGGAAAGATCATAGGCAAATGTACGATCTCTAATGACTCTCTTACTATATCTAATGTAGAATACGTAGATAACTAGCATTCTAACTTACATATAGTTTGTCAAATTTGTGACAATAAAAGTGTCCGAAGTTCTTATTCATAGAAAAAAAAGAAGGTATGAAAATAAATTAAAATGTTAAAATCATAGTGAACGGATTAGAAAAATATTTATAACGTAATGAAATTAGGAAATAAGTCTCAAGACAAATTATGTCTCGCCACAGTAGTGAAATATCTAACCCTTAAATGGGCATATGAAGACTTGGTCACGCAAATATGTGTTTAATTCAATCATTTTCATCTAAATAATTAGTTAGAAACTTGACCTAGCTAAAATATGCAAACATTTTTGTGATTCTTGCAAAAATTCGGAAGCAAGCACATACAAGTCATAAAGCTAAAAGTATGGTTTTACTACTAAAAGATGTTTAGAATTATACATATGGACTTATTTGGTCGCGAATCGTCATTAAAGCATGGAGGTAATCTATACACCTTAGTTGTAGTAGATGATTATTCTAGGTATACATGGACTAGATTTCTAAAGACTAAAAATGAATCTTTGAGAAATTTGAAATATTAAATAGGAAAATTCAAAACTAACTAGGTAGTTCTATAATAGCTATTAGAACGGATCATGGTTGGGAATTTGATAATGAAGTACAATTCGGAGCTTATTGTGATTCACAAGGGCATTAACTCATAAATTCTCTCTGCTTCACGTATCCACAATCAAATGGGGAAGTAGAAAAGAAAGAATAGTGACCCTTACAAGAGATTCTAGGAACTATGCTTACGAACAAAACTATTACCATCAAAATTTTTGGTGTATTCCGTTGCATACGTCAACTACATAGTAAATAAAATCTATTAGATTCGACCAATACTATAAAAAACCCCTTATGAAATGTTTAAAAGTAGGAACCCTCTTTAGAATAGTTTTAAGGTATTTGGCAGCTAAAGCAAGTGCTTCATTTTGAATACTAAATACTATCTAACCAAGTTTGACCCAAAGTCATACGAAGGTGTTTTTCTAGGATATTCTCAAAATAGTAAAGCTTATGTAGTATTAAATAAACATACAATGAAAGTCAAAGAATCACTTCAACGTGACATTCGATGAAGACCTCCTCCTTACCAAAATTATCACCGTTGGTTACAGATGAATGTTAGGTGAAGAATGAGCCATTAAAAAAGAAATACCAAAAGTAGTAAATACCTAATAATGAAGACTATGAGTCGGATAGAATTTTACGAAATCGTTAACATTAAAGAGTCCAATGAATCATACCACTAGATCAATACATTGGAAATTCTTAATCAAAGAACCTAAGATCTCTAGCACAAAATCATATTATTTCTTTTGTTTTATATATCTAAATAAGAACCCAAAAATGTATGAAGCATAAAAAATTAAAGTTGGGTTGTAGCTAAGCAAGAAGAACTAATCAATTTTTATCGGAATATGTTGGAATAAGTTCCTTTACCATAAGTCAATCCGTCATAGGAACAAAATGGGACTTTTAGAAATAAATTAGATGAAAATGGTATAGTTTCTAGAAATAAGGCTAGATTGGTACACAAGGATAAAATCAACAGAAGCTATAGATTATGATGGAAGACATATTCACTGTACTAGATTAGAGTCTATTAGAATAATTTCTAGCTATTGCTTGTGCAAAAGATTTTAAATTATATCAAATGGATGTAAAAAGTGCTTTCTAAACGTTTTATAAATGAATAAGTTTTGTGCTCAACCTCCGGGTTCATTGTTTTCAAAAACCAAACTATGTTATAAACTTAAGAAAGCTTTGTATGGTCTTAAGCAAGCACCTAAAGTTTGGATGATAGACTAAAAAGCATTGTTTGATAAAACAGACAACGATATGCAATGGGAAAAGGGGGGTGGTTGATAACAAACACGCTTTACAAAGAATAAAAGTCAACATCTTATCAATTTTAAAATATATGTCGCCCGACATCTATATTTGGTATCTAACGAGTCAAACTTTAAATGTATTATTTGCAGAAAATCCAAGCCAGAAGAGTTTGAATGATATAATGGGGAGTTGAACTTCTCTTGGGGCTTGCAAATAAAAAAGTGGGAAGACGGAATATTTTTCAATCAATCCAAGCACATCAAGGAGATGTTAAAGAAGTTCGGGTTGGAAGATTCCAAACCAACCAAGACGCCAATGTCAACGGAGATCAAGCTCACCAAGGACGATGAAGCCAACACCGTGGATAGCTCTAAATATCTAGGTATGATTGGTAGTTTACTTTATTTAACCGCAAGTAGGCCCGATATTATGTTTAGTGTTTGCTTATGTGCTCGTTTCCAAGAAAATCCTAAGACTACCCATTTAGAAGCCATTAAGCGTATATTTAGGTATATTAGAGGAACTAGTCACTTAGGATTATGGTAACTAAAAGAATCCGGATAGAAAACTTTAGTTTATGGCCGACTCTAACTACACGGTGCGATACGTTACATCGCAAAAGCACTAGTGCCTTAATATGTTTCATAGATTTTGTTTAACATCTTGGTATCCTAAGGAAACAACAGCCCCTATGTATCTCACGACAAAGCCGAATATGTCTCCGCCGGAAGGCATGTCAACAAGTACTATGGATGAAACAAGCTCTCATTGACTACGGCATACGCCTCGACGACGTTACGATATTATGATATAAAAGCGGCTTATCCATCTAAGTAAAAACCTCATACAATACTGCTAGAACTAAACATATAAAATACGCATCACTTCTCTACTCGATAACGTCCAAAAGGGTAATATTATTCTATCAAGAAAGTTGCATACGAGAAAAAATAGCCGATATATTTATTAACCATTAAAACGTTAAGTATTTAATTATTAATATTTAGGATTAGAAATGATGGAACTTATCATGCGGATATGATCCTTCATCATCCCAAAATAATCATAGCAGAAATTTAATGAAGTAATTAATCATTATTCAAAAGATGTTAATTCTCATTACAAGTTCCAATTACAAAACTTCCAATCGTGAACATAATCGAGATTAGAATTTTACTAGATAAAGAAAATATCAATAAAATGACCATAGATATTTTCAAAATCTACATGTATGGTCAATACATGAAATTACGAAATCGATTAAAAAATGACGAAAAGAAACAACCAAAAACCATATGGCGAATTACAACTCACACTTGTGTTGACGATATTTTGTTGAGTCTAAATGTTCATAAATGATTGTGTTATTAGTAATGGTCAAAATTATGCTAAAAGATAACACACTCCTAGTAGGATCGACTACGTTAAAATTCCATCGGAAACTCACAACAGATGCACGATTCACTTAAATTATGTGAGACAGCCGAACTCCGAAAATTAATCACATACTCAAAATATAAATATAACATAATCCAATTTTCCAAAAAACACAACAACTTAACACAATTGCTTAAAAATCAACTCTGTCCGTATTTATGGACACCTGAAGACCACAGATCCACCAAGGAGAGATCCGTGCATTGGTTTAGTTGGATACCCAATGAGTCTCAGATCGCGGGTAAATAACAGATTTTGAACAAACTGGGACCACAACTATTATTATACAAACACACCCACGAACTCAAACACTAAAACCCTGAATCAAACATAACACAAATCGGCAATTGGAGCAATTAATCTACAAGATCATTAACAAATCATCAATCTATAACAACTATTGTAAGTGAATTTATCTTATTTTCTATTTAATTCATAACTAGGGTTTTGATTTTAATCAAATCACATAATTTGGGGGGTTTTGATTTTTCTTGTTATTTTCGTGCAATTAGCATTAAATTATAACAATGTATAACTATTATCATTCTCGTAGATGTTAGAATTACATAATTGAGGCGACTCGCCAAAAACTCAATTTTTGACTAAAACCCCAAATTATGCTTTTAATCAAATCACATTTAGGAATGTTTTCAAAACCATGTGTTGTTTAACTACATTGTTAATACAACACATAAACATATTTTGTTTGCATTAGGTCTCATGAATATATACACGAGATGCTTATTACATAAGAATTTTTTGTTCTATTTATCTAGAGCAAAATCAAACATAAGTTGTGCATTAAGGTTTGCTTATTACTAGTGTTATCACTATTTTCCTTTTGGTTGAGTCAAGCAAACCGCACACCCACATCAAGTCTATATAGACACACACGTAGATATAACATTATGTTTTAGTTAGATCACTTGTATTTTTTGCTTATCGAGTCATAATCATTTATTTATAGGTGAAATCACGACACAAATTAATCAAATGGATTACAAACAAACTCAAGAATACCTACCTAGAATTCATCGCACAAGAAGAATAGATGAAGATCTTAGGGAGTCTTATCGTAATCTTGAAAAACGTCTCTTCCATGAAGGAAGAATCATTACTCCATCCTTCATTATTTAAAACAACATGCTTCCATTCTTTGAAGCTTGAATTTTATCATAGTCTTGAAGTCAAAAGAAATAAGGAGCAACGTCCTTACATTGAATTCAAGCTTGGTCAATTAGGATTTAAGCTAACTTCATCTCAACTCTATTGAATCCTTCAAACTTCATATGCTCTATAAACTTTCTACACAAGCAAATGGTCACTAACTTCTCTTGATGATCATCCCAATAGCAATTTCTTTGGACCTAAACATGACCTCGTCAAAAAGACCATCACTACTCCTAGAACCACTCAAACTTAACTTCTAAGAGACTCCAACAAACTCTACATTGATGACATTCGTCCCTAGTTGAAAGGATGGGAACTTTTCTTTAGGGAACATTTCTTTTGCTCCCTTAGTAAGAGAAATAAAGTAAACGCATGTACTACATACATGCTTTACTATATAACCATCAAAAGAAAGTTCAACTTCACTTCGATGCTTATTTATCGAATGGAGGAAGTCAAAAACAAGCAAGATGGCCCATGCCATTTGCCATGCTTTTGACTCGTCTTTACAATCACATTATCCAAACAAACCCTCAAGCCATTGTCCCACTTGCTAGGTTCACATTTCATGAACATGTCATGGATCCTCCAGACATTTCAAGGAATCCTAGCAAGGAAAAGGGAAAGAAGATTGTATCTTCCTTGGTAATCTCCTCTTCCTCTTCATCGTCCAATGATAATGAAGCACCATCTTTTCTCGAGTTCTATGATGAACTATTTTACAGTGAGGATCTAACCAAAGCCCGATGTGAGAAGAGAGGAATGTTTAAATGCTTGAATCTTTATGTTGGCACCATCACCAAGTACTTGGAGAAACAAAAATGATCATGCTTGTGTTATGCCTATGTGTTCTAATGGTATGTGGTAATTTGCATCTTTAATTATGGATTCCATATTAGGATATTGATGAATTGAAAACTTTGATCTATGTATGTTGAAACTTCGTACCCACTCTATGGTTTATGGATTTGGTTATCGTATTAATGTTTTTAGTAGTAAATAATGTGGTTTACATGATAATTTGTTTCGTGTTTGGGGTGAAAATTGATGTCCTGGTCGTTTTTGTTGAAACCTGCGACCCACGGATCCACCATATGTTAGATCCGTACGTTGTTTTGGTGGATCCGTGGCTCACCCAGTCCAGGCGCCAAAATTCGAATTTTGTTTATTTTTATAACCATGTTATATGATACTATGTGGGATCTTAAACCTTAGGATATAACATGTTTTCTATATAATCCAAGGACCATTATACAATCCACTTCACCATTTTCACCTTATAATCATCATCCTCAAACACCATTCTCCTCACACCTTCTCCACATTTCTCTTATACAACCTTACTAGTTCATCACCATGACTAGTTCTTCTAAAACAAATTCACCAAACTTCAAAAGAAAAACCTCAAGAATGAGTGTCAAGTATCCAAACTATGTCAATCTCACATCCTCAAGTGAGGAACAACCAAATGAGAGAACTCCTTCACTACCTCTTAGAAAGAAATCACTTTCACCACCTCAAGCTCCATCAAAATCCATCTCTAGTAAAAGCACACACTACACCTCTTCATCATCACAAAGTGAGTCTCCGACACCAACTCACGTTGCACTTTCACCTAAACTTCATTTTGTTATTCCGATAAAACAAGAACCTTAAGAACTTCCTCCACTTTAAATATCACCAAATGATCCTTATGCTCAAACCAGGGATAACTGGCCACCGGGCTCTTTTAATCCATCTCCACCACCACGTGTCTCTCGACCACCTCCCGGTTTTCCAAATCCACCACCTGGATTTGAACCATTACCATCAACC
>BQNB010120384.1:0-20643 GCA_026074375.1 Tanacetum coccineum
TTTAACTTTTTAAAGTTAAGCACTCTATCAACTTAATTTAGCTTATTATGTGCTTATTTTTGGTTTCTAAAAAAAGTGTCTTTACAAAAGTTGCTTATTTTTAGCTTAACGAAAAAATTGTTAAAAAATGGCAAATAAAAACATTTAGGAGTAGTGGAAGTCCTAGGTGAGCAGGGCTCGAACCCTGGACCTCAACACTCTCAACCCTCTTATAACACACACTCTACCGCTGCGCCCTTGGGACTTTTTCGTTATTAGTCCCAAGTGGTTTGTATTTAAGGGCTTTTTAGCCCTAAACTTTTAGCAGGTTTTGGCTTATTTACGGCTGATTTATAAGCTGTTTGTCTAAATTTGTATTTTTTTTCTAGATTTTTCATAGCTTAAAGTATTTTCTTGCAATTTTTTAGATTTTCCCCATTTCGTTTGGTATTTTAAATTAATTTATTTCTTTAAAATCGTTTTTAATTCATAAAAAATTATAAAAAAGTCTAAAAAATATAATTCTTTTTTAGAAAATTTTATTTTATCATTTAGGACTTAGGAAAATTAGATTTGCATTCGTAGGGTTAAAATTTTAGAATTTCATTTTTTAAAGAACGGGATTTGAATCCCGTTCTCGTTTTCTTCGTTCTTTAACTTTAAAAGCTCCCGTTTTAGGATTTTCTTTAATTTTTCTTATATTTTAGTCAATTAGGACTTATAAAAGTTAAAAAGATCATTTTAGGATTTAATTTTGATAAATTAGGGTTTTAAGTCACGTTTTTAGGATTCCCGTTTGCGTTTTTAGTTTAAATTTGTGTTGCCTTATTTGTTTTTAGTATAGATTGCATTAATTTTTCCATAGACTTAGAAAACCAATCAAAATCTTTGTTCCATTCAAGCATCAAATGTCAAACCGACTCTCGACTTTTCATTGCATTCCTCGTTAGGGATAACGACCCGAGACTCATATACTTCCGGTTTTTTCATTGATTTTATTGATATTATCCTATTATATATTTATAATATTTATATTATATATATATATTAAGAAATCTTTAGATCAGGATACTCGGGTATGGTGTGTTGATGATCTAAATACTGTTGTATGCATTCTGCTTTCATATTGCACTATTGTACATACTCCTAAATTCTAGCACAACAAGTGGGTTTACTTCTAAACCTACGAGGTCACCAACGTAATGTTGACCCCTTCAAGTATCATTTTCAGGTGATCAGTTTTGTAAATTAGAGGTAATGGAGTATAAGATTTTACAATGACCTTGATACTTTTTCCAAGGACATGCATGTGTTTCATATTTAAAGTTGAAATCAATGTAACATTGTAAACCAAATTATCGATATTAAAATATGGTGTAATCTTGTATCTTGTGCGATGTAAATCATTATGTCGCATCTCGTGTTTCTACTTTTATCGGGGTGTGACACCTACAGGCTAACTTTTTGTGATACCGTGTAACATAGGAGGATTACAATACATAGATGCCTTAGTCGACCAAGGATCCGATGTTAACATTATGCCACTATCCATCTACAATAGACTAACCAACAAAAAGAATGTAAAGACCAACATTAGACTTTCCCTAGCTAGCCACTCATATATTTACCCCATAGGAATAGCTGAGGATGTATTGGTTGAAATAGCTGGTTATGTGTACCTTATAGATTTTATGATCTTAGATATTAAGGAAGATGAAAAGAAGCCTTTGATTTAAGGAACGCCATTCTTAACAATGGCTAAAGCCGAGATTAGATTTGATAAGGGGACAATAACTGTAAGATCTGGCAAGAATAAGATAAATTTCTTTAAGATCCCTAAGTCCCCTTGTAGAGTCGAGAAAAAAACTGAGGATGACATAGATCCCGTAGCCCCCACTAATACCGTAAGTAGGCTGATTCTGGAATGGGAGGAAAGAATCAAGTACTTTAAGAGAAAGAAATAGGATTCAACCAATGGAGAAGCGTAGTATTCGATGATAAGTGTTCTATATCTGGAAATAAAGGAAGTGAAGTGAGTGACGAAGGAGGAGTCACGTAAGAAGTGTGACTTCGAGTCTAGCTAAAAGACTCTCTATTAAACAGAAGCGCTTATTGGGAGGCAACCCAATTTTATTTTTTCGCATTTTAGGAGTGTCGTGTGTATATATCTTTATTTGTTTATTTCTATATGTTTGACTTCCAAGTAATCATGCTTTGCTTTGTTTTTAACTTCGTCCTAATTTCAATCAAAGGTATTTTACATGAATTAAATTGTAAAGGAAAATATCCGGTCTTAAAGAACCATTTCAAACATGTAAAATGAATAATTTAGATTAATTCGCGTCGTGTCTTATTTTTCTTATGTGTTTGTTTTGAGTCATATGATTGTGCTAACTTTTCTTGTGGTTTATGCAATAATTTTTGCAGGAAATAATTAATAGGATACTTGTGCATAATTTTTTCTAAGAAACGAAGAAACTTTTTTTATAGAGTCTGGAGACGACGTCTAGAATTTTTCTAGACGGCGTTGCCACTCCAGCTCTTGTAAAATTCGTATTTTCTTGCATTTTTGAAAAATTAATTTTGTGTAATTTCCAAAAAATTTAATTTTCCTAATCCTTGCAGAAAATCACAATTAAATTACTACATACATCCTATCTTTACTGTTTTCGTAGTGTCTAAACTCTAATAATTAATTTTTATATTACTTTTAACCTCTATATTTACGACATGGTGTAGGATGGGGTCATGGTCCTTTGATTTGTAGGTTATATTTGATGAGGAGAAGCCCGGAAGTTCTTTGGATTTTCATGTAGACGCTTCTTGGATGACAATTTAGCCATAATCATTTGTTTCTTCTCTATTATTGAGCAAAACTAGGGGAGTACTAGTTTCACGTGTTATCGTGGTTCTTTTCGTTTATTTGTTTCGAGTCATGTAATATGAGGGTCAATGCTCAAAATATGTGTAAGATATTAAACCTTAGTACCTAATTCTTTCTTTTGCCTTTGCTTGTCCATCAATATATAGTTATTATACTAAAACGTAGTGTAGAACGGGATTTTTGACCAAATATAGTTTTTGTTATGGCAACATACCGTTAATAACTTAGTTGTATTAAAGTTCTCATGGGTTAAGAATTATATGACTACTCAAAAAACCCTTCCACTCTAATATTAATCTCCACCAAAATAATTGTGGGTCGCCCCCCTTAATCGTGTGAATATTACATGCAATGCTCATCTTTGGTGCTTTAAGAGAATTTTTTTATTAACCTTTAGTCTTGCTCGAGTTAAGGTAATGACATTCATATTTTGTTTTATTGATTTGATCATGCAGTATTTTGTTTTTTTTCTAATCCCTTGTTTACTGTTGAATTGTATCGTTTAAATTTAGATTATGTTTAAGTTAGTTTTTAAATTCATTATACTGAGGTGTTGTGATGCATGCCTAGAATGATTTGAAGTCATTTTGTGGATTTAATGATTTGATAAATTTTTAAGTCATCTTGGAAATACCTTGTTTTATACCTTAATTTGTTATTATGGTCTCCTCATCTGAGATCTCTACCGTCACAAAAAAATCACACATTGCTACCACCATTTTTCGTGCAAATAAAAGAAAGATGTACCCATAGTACACCCATAGACAGTTCCGTTTTGCTGTCTCCGCATTTTCTGGTGGAGTCATGATTTAGAATGAAGATGTAGTAACTATATCTCGTCACTTCCATAATCGAATACAAAGAAAATAATAATAAAAAAGATTGTAGAACTAAGTGGGGAAAGTTATTTATAGAAAGTAAATAAAGAGAAATAGGAGTTTGACTTGCTAAATTGTGTATGAGAAAACATAATGAGTACTACCAAACCATTCTCCTTTAGGGAGTAATGGTACTTTATATTGGATATGCCTATGCTGGTCCTTGGCCGGGCTCGGGCTTTGGTTAGGCTTTAGTCGACAACTTAACAAGATAGATAATAAACCAAGCTCACGTCCCGTTCTTGCCTATGAACAATCATATATCTTAAAGACATAAGATTCCTTGTATAATGACCGCATACTTCCATTGTCAACACAATAGTTTTGACTAACTTCAGGGAAGTTGGCGCGCGCGGTGTTAGCGAATGGTTAGAGTGTGGATCGCGAATAGTCTGAAGCAAGGTGAGTGTTTGTGCCGAATTAGCTCTTGTATCGTTGTCTTTAGTTCAATAGGTTGTTGGCTTGATACTTCATGGTAGTGGAGATTACTTTGATCTTGAGACTATTACATAGGGTCGATTTTGACTTTTGATCGTTTTTGATTAGTGCAGGATATTTAAATCTTTCTGCGGGTGGAGTATCTTTGCCACCGTTGGCTTAGTCGTTTACTTAGTGTATATCGCATCTTTCTTTTACTTTGCTATTGATTCTTTAAAAAATATACATTGACTTCGATGTCTTGATTATTCCTTGATATATCTTTAAAATGCCTTATAATCAATTTTGTTGGCTTTTTATAAACTGTTCGTTGTCTTCTTCTTGTCGTTATATGTATCATCGTCTTTGACATGTGTAAATGAATCCGACTCAGCTAATAGTTCTATCGACGCCATCGACTCGTCCTGCATGTTTAAGTTAGTGATAAACAACAGATATGGACGATGTGCCTTTGTCATTTGTCGATTATAGGTTGCGATAACCACCGGTTCCCCGTTTTATATTATAAATACTATACCTGTGATCAGGTAGGTTCAAAGAACCTCCTTGACAGGGTTTCCTGCTCTTAGTGTTAGATCCTCCAATATAGATGCATTAGATTCACCGTACTAGCTTGTTCTCATTATCGGAACGTCTCAAAGCAGACAACACGATAAGAGTGAATCAGTTAGTTACTATATTACTGATTAAGTCAATTCATTTACTGGACCAAAATCGATATCCAAATATCACAAGTTTAATTCATATAGAATCTCGTAAGTCATCTACCGTAGTGCTGTTTGATGATGACACTGGAAGGATTTCCATCATCACTGTGAATACTAAAGAGTATCACTTTGATGTTCTGGTAAAATCACAAGGATAATGTGTAGGACTCTTTGTTATCATTTGTGCTCTAGATGTTGAAAAACAAGTGTTTATCAGGAAATGAGATTTATAGATTGATCTCTTAGCTCTAGACTTAATTTATGCGTTTTGGTTTTAGTGATCGAAGGTTTGAGCAGACTGCCACCTATTCAATATCAACTAACTCGGAGTGAGAAAGTTAATAAATAACGTGTGTATCTCCGTGATAAATGAGACAAGTATCTTTTGAGAGAAACTTGAATGGCTAGGAAGGGTTGTGCAGTGCATCACTGGGTCCATGATGTCTTGTCTTCAATACCAGAAATCATCTTTGTGAAAACTGATAGCATATGTATTGACTTAGTTTCTGTCTTAAGGTTAAATGGAGGGATTCTTTCTTTAGACTCTTTATCCTTACATTTTTTTTTCATTCTTCAACCCCTTCAATGCTTACCAATATGTCATTACTAACACCTGGTTATGATTGTTCCAGTGTTAGCTCAGTCTTAGTCGGCATTATTCCCTTATTCTCATTCATCTCCAATCATACCTAAGGACTGCTATTTCTAACTATGGAGTGTCCTTGGGTAGATCCTTCCAGTTATGTTTGGATCATAGGACTAATACCTAACCTAACCTACTTATGACTTCAGAATCATCATGAATTGATAGGTTGTTGGGTATTTGATCGTAACTATAAAACCATTAAAAATCAATCAGAGTGTTTGATAGAATTATCAAAATCGTTTAACACTTTGAGAATTTCATCTTTTGAAATGCTCCCCTTACACACTTGCATCGATACTCAAAATTGTTTTGCACATGAAAGAAAGAGTTTGCACTTGAGTCTTAAAGATCACATTTTAATCACATTTTCTCCCCCTATGGAAATAATAAATCACTTGGTATTTTCATACCAATTGATTAAAATGATATTTTCTAAAAACGTGTGGGGTGAAAAATGTTTAAGCAACATGAATATAATGAAACATTTTTTTAATTGCTCCCCCTCAACAATATATGTGTGTCACCATATTAAAAATATGACACTTTTGAGAAAATAATAAGACACCACAAATTCATTGAGTTGTGGAGTTAAGATGCCTTGGTATAACACACGTAGTATAAGTACTAGTATGCTAAACCGTTCATCAGCGGACATTATCCGAAGATAAATGCAAGAGTATTCACGAATACCCAATGCATAGTGGTGCTTGGAGAAATGAGCACACAATTTTGAAATGACATTGATAAGGTCTTAAAAAAATTAAGCGCAGTCTCCACGTAAGTTTGACACTGAATTACCATTTTCAAATCCACTGAATGTTTTGGATACATAAAATTTGACTTTTATGAGATGTATCCAACAACATTAAAAGGAGTTGGGTTTTAAAAGCTCCCCCTCAAAAATTGATCCAATTATAAAAATGATTCAACTTTTGAAAGTATCGTGAGGAGGGAGTGTTGAACACACAATTTTGAGAGATTTTGAAAAAAACCTTTTGAGAAATTCTTGAAAATTTGTGTTCAACCATTTTGAAAACCAATATTACTTGAGCTCTTAAGACTTTGATTATCTTTGAGTTGACTTTTTGTGTCAGCTCAAGTCCGAGAAGTTGTTATCTTCTCGTTGTGAGGATAAATGTACATGATTGCACACTTTCCTTTATTTGAAGAATGAGTCCTAAGCTAATATTTACTTAGAAGTTGTATCGCCCGAGCAAGAATTTTTTTTGAAAGAATGCTCCGGACAGAGAAGATTTCTCTTCTTTGTAAGATAAAGTGCATTGAAACGTACACTTTTCTTTTATTTAAAACCGAGTTGTGCACTGATGTGTACATAATTCATAAGAAAATTAAGAGATGACATGTTTTGAAACATTTAAACTCTTGCTCGAACTTCATTTACACACCCATGTCAATATTAATTGACATTTCTAAGCACGTAAATGTTATCGATTCCAAGAGACATGTCGAGAAGATTCTTTTGGGTATTTTATTCATTTTTAATTTTTGGAAATTTTCTATTTTTGTGTTTTGTTTTTCTGGGGATTTTCTAAAATAATCAAAAATTAAAGTTTAAACAAGTGTAGAAGATGGTATAATATTTACATTCATTGAACCCTTAGAAGAAATGGGTTCAAAAGCCATTGAAGTACCTGCACTCAAAGAAGATGAGTTTGCACAAATAACCGTATTAGGAGTACATGTTTCCTTTCCTAATGGTAACGCACTATCATTCGTGTTGATGCAAGTTTCAACAATCTTCCTAGTGGGAATCCACCTAAGACCATCATAAGTAAAGATACTACCCATTGGTTTCCATGTTAGACTAGATCTAGGAGGTGTTGTTTTCACATACACAACAGAAGACTTATTTGGAGAAAAACTTTGTCCTATAGGGATCTGTCTGCCATGATTCTTAGAATTTCTTTTCTTTTCTATGGGTACATATCTTTTTGTTATCTTATGGGGTTGTGCATCCTTTTTTTGTGTTGAGGCACGAGAATTTATGTCAGAGAGGTATTTTAATATGCATGTATCATGATTTGCAGTGTAAATGCACTTTTTGCATGTAGGACATGCCAGGTCTTTTGACTTCAAGAAAGGCTTTTGATTCCTAGGTTTTTTTGCTATGTGAACATCTTTGTTTGTTACCCGACTACTCATAGATGGTGGCCAATTCCTAGGATTTTGATAAGAGTTCTTAGGTTTTGGTTTGCTATCATTAGTAGTGTATGGTATTCTAGCAGGAGTAATCACACTATGTTTTGAATTCAAAGCTTTGTCTTAATGAAGTTGTGCCTTTTTCTTAGCTTCCTCTAAGTAGTAGTTATGAACCATGTCATTTAAGCCTACAGATTCCTTTGGGGACTGAAATGACACACGCTTTGAGCTATTCCTAGAAGGGCCATGTGCATTCACATGATGAGGTTTTCAAACACGGATTGTCTTACTTGAGGCCAAGATGTGGAGTGAATGGTTTTGTAAAAGCATTTTTCTTAATAACTTAGGAGGCAAACCAATTTTTTGAAAATGATGATCTTTTAGATTTAAATGCAGTCGGTTGTCTTATAACTAGTTGATTTATGAGTGGTTGCAAAGGAGGTTTTCCTAAGATTAATGGTTTTTCATAATTAGTATCCACATCCTTACCTTTCAACTTCTTAATGAGTTTCTTTAGCTCACTTATGGCAATGTTCTTATCTTGTAATTGAGTTTTTAAATCTTGAATGACGAAATATTGTTCATTTTGATCTCTAAATGAAGAAGATTCTTTTCATGGTATGTCATTTTGAAAACTTTCATTTCTGTGTTGCAAAGACAGTTCGAGAGAAATACAATGTTTTTCAAGTTCAACAAACTTTTTTGAGAGTTCATTAAACTATTTGTTTACTAACATTTTCAGTTCGTTTGGAAAGCTCAATCACAAGACATTCACATTCTTAATTTTCACAAGATACACACATTACAATTCTGTTTTTTCATCAGGACTGTTGAAAGAACGAAGAATGGAACACATTATTTCCTTTGAAACACACTCTTGAAGAAGTAGATCATATTCATTTAAAAATTTAGCTTTTTCAGATTCAAGTGCGTCAACCTTCTTTTCAAGAGATTGAACGTACTCTAAATCTTCAAACATTTCTTGTTTAAGAGCATTTTCAAATTCGTAAGCTTTTTCTCTTGACTTTATTGCAAGAGGAATTAAAAGATTTTTCACAAGCACGGTTATCTCTTGAGTAGTTGGTTGTTGCCATTGATTATCCTTTTGTTTTTCCTAGGCTAAGTTAACAATTATTTTGAAATGGTTTATGTTATGTTGAACAGTATTGAAAGCTTGTCTACTCTTGCTTAATGAAGCTTGAGTAGGTAGAAAACCTATATTTTTAGCAATATTTGGCTTATGTTTAACAAAAGATTTTCTCCACATTTTCTTTTCCACTTCATTGGCATAATACAGCTGATCAAGAGATGCCCGTGTTTCTGGTGTAAAAATTTCATAAAGACTGTTTTTATATGTGTAATTGTTAACATAAGGAATTCACTAACTAAGGATGATCCGAAGGTCGAGGAAGGATAAAAGAAATAAGTTGCCATGTTTATTAAGAGAGAAAAGTAGAGAGGGAAAGATGTGTACGTTTCTAGAGAGAGAAGTGAAACACACACGCTTATTACACTAATGATTATCCTCACCCTCTTATGGAAGTATAAGAGGTTATATATAGTCCTTGATACGCCTAACTATCATCTAATGACATAACTAGCCCTTGCGTATCCGACTATAAGTAAAGTACTGTAATTCCATATAAGTCTTCATATTTTAAGGCTAACAATCTTCCCCTAATATGTAGACATACGAAATTACTTACAATGTTCCTAACAAGTATAAAATACAACAAAATAAAGTCTTCTAAAGCACTTCCAATGCTGAAGATGATGTCTTTGTCTTCTAGTCTTGATACTTGTACTCCAGCTTGGATCTTCTGTGTCTTTACTTGTTTTGGAACCATTGTATTATACATGAGTTGGATTAACTTCCTCCCAATCCATGCAGCATGTCTTGAAAAGCTTTCTCCATAGACTCCTTTTTGGTGAAGTTTCTGAATTAGCTTCCCCCCAAACCAACATCCGTAATTGAGTAGATTCTAAAACTTTGATGTAGCTCGGACGATCTTCTAACATTGACATTTAAAGTGCACAACGAAATTTTGTAAAAGGATCAGCTAACCACACCAACTAAAATTGCTTATATACTGTATCATGACATTTGGTCTTGGTGAATATTCGTTCGGGGGTACATGCGAGAAATCAGCAAAAAATCTTCTCACGTATGTAGATCACTTCATAAACCATACTAAGTAAAGTAGTATAAACTACTTCCCCCTAAAAGTTGACCTAATTACATCAAAGTACATGTTTTTCCCTATGATAGTTTTGAACTCTCGGAAGCATCATTGACGTGTACGACCATATACTCGAGAAGTTCTTGTCATAAACAAAAATCTTGAAAAGTTATGAAAGACATTGATGAACTTTGAAAGATTTTACTTAGACTGTGAAGTACCATTGACGTTCTGTAGCTTCAAATATCTCGTGAGACTTGCTGATCACATCTCATCCTTTAAACTCTCTGGCTAACTTACCAACCTCGTATTATGTCAGCTAATGTTGTGACCACTTAGTGAAGTAAACCCGATATACCAAACTTGAAAGTGAAGTACAATCCCCCAAATTTGTTACTTAAGCTTGCATTATTGTTGATTGAAGAACGGTGCAGAAGCAAACATCTAAGTACCATACATCTCTTAAAATTATCCACATCTGCATGTGACACTGAGTACTACAATGTAACTCCTTTAAGTGATATTTAACCAGGTCTTCAACCAACCACCCCGACTACTGGAAACTAGATAATCCAAGTGTCAATCATAACTGTATGCGTTTAAGCAAGTCATCAATCGATAGAGGGGTTTTAAGGAAAGAGGTAGAAAGAAGAAGGAAGTCTCGATGGTGAAATAATTAGACGCCTTTTTGAAACCCACTTTAATCTCAAATAAGGGATACCAAATCAACTTCATGATCACTTGACATTCCCAGTCCAAATCCATAGCTTTTTTGACATTTTAGTGAATCTTTAATATATGATTATTTTAGCATTAAGTGTTGTGTTTGCTTTGGTGTTGTGGAAGGTGTTTAAGATTGGTTCTTGACGAAAATAGGTGAAAATGGCCTTAAAATGAAATTCGGTGAACGCTGAGTGTCAAAATCGGTTTTTTATGTGTTTGAAATGGGATATAAATCGCCAGTTTAGTTTGAAATGGCCAAAATCTGGTTGAAATGGGCAAATCGATTTGAAACGACAAATCGTGTTTAAATGGCAAAATCGGTGGTTTGAATTGGCAAAAAGTCTCAGTTGAAATGGAAAATAAATAAAAAATTGGGTTCATGCGCGCTTGGAAAAGGCGCTCTGGAAAATTGTCACTTCATCCCCTCTCGCTCCCCCCCACCCTGCCCCGCGCCCCCCCCCTCCGCCTCTTCTAATGGCTCTTTCAGTGGCAAAAATCACGGGTTTATAGAAATGCGCGCAAATCGGTTTTTAAAGTGGCCAAATCGGTTAAGTTGCTAAATCAGCTACTTCAATTGAGTGCTAAATCAGCTAATTCAAATGCGAAAACCGGCTCCTTTAAACTTTTTCGGAAACCCAACTTTGAAAACACCTAAAAAACATACTTTTCACGTTTTTGTTGATTTCTTTTGCAAAACTAAGTATTTCAAGGTCAGATCTAACATAAAGTAACAAACTTAAGGGTTTTTAAGACCAAAAAATTTTGTACTTTTCTTGATCGAGTATGAATACCCATAATGCACTAAATAAGCCACAAAATACTTGTATAAATAAGGTAGAAACATTAGAAAGAAGAAAGTTTCAAGCGTTTGTACAAAATAACCTTCATCCAAACACACCCGTGGCTTTTTGGCTTAAATAAGCCACGAAAACACCCAAATAAGCCAACCACAAACACGAAACCACTTGGTTAGCTCTGATGCCAATTGTTAACATAAGAAATTCACTAACTAAGTATGATTCAGAGGTCGGGGAGGATAAAAGAAATAAGTTGCCATGTTTATTAAGAGAGAAAAGTAGAAAGGGAAAGATGTGTGTGTTTTTAGAGAGAGAAGTGAAACACACACACTTATTACACTAATGATTATCCTCACCCTCCTATGGAAGTATAGGATGGTATATATATGTGGGAAATGGTTATCTAATAACCCTAATATTACACATAATATTCTACGAGCTACGCAACGGAAATAAACTCATATAACAACTATAATTAACATAAAACATAAACGGAAAACGTACCTCTAGCAATCAAGCTAGTAAAGAAAATAAAATATACTAACAACCTCTACGTGTATCCCCTCTCCTACACGTTTAAACCATTATCACCGCATATAATCCTAGTTCCCACAAACCCTAAACGCTCATGACGATTTGTCACATTCTTGTTCGTCGAAAAACTCCTCAACAAAAACTCCTTCCCATAGGGGAGTTTTGGCCTTCACTCGAACTCCCAAAGAGGAATTAGAGAAGACGATGTTAAGCAGGATGATCACAATGAGCTAGGGGGTATTTGATATCCTTTATTTATACAAATATAGAGCCCTCAAGTTTACCTATCCTATCGATGTGGGATATATAGGTTTTCTCTTTCTTTTAGCCTAGGATCCGGTCGTTTCGCTCGAACCAAACACCCTCCCAAAATACCCTTGGTGTTGAACGTTCTTAACATTTTCTAATATTTATGTATAATTACACTCTAATCTTTCCACATTAATTCAAAAGCCCCTCTTGTTATAGTTAAATTACACATTAATTAAAAAGCCTTATAGTTAATTATTCGTAAATGAACTAATTAACGACCGTTAGTATTCTATCAATGAAATATTAATATATTATATAAATATACATTTATCTTATTATATACACTAATCGACTATTAAATACATGTATAATAAATATACGCTTATATTATTATACATATACTAATAGAGTGATATCTAAGTGTATACGTGTGTGACCCTCGTAGGCTCACGTATTCCCAGCCGTATAAATATCCATATGACATGAGCATATCGTAACAATATAGTCCTTGATACGCCTAACTATCATCTTATGACATAACTAGCCCCTGCATATCCGACTATAAGTAAACTAATGTAATTCTGTATAAGTCTTTATATTTTAAGGCTAACACAGTCCCATTATCAGTTTTGATTTGTTTATCTTTAACATCACTTTGGTTTTCTACTATCCTAATAAAAGACATAATCATTTCAGCTGCCTTCTTTCTAAGAAAGTAAACCCATGTGTACCTTGAGTACTCATCAACAATGACTAGGGTGTATTTCTCATGGTTCATAGACATTGGACTAATAGGTCTAAATAGATCCATATGAAGAAGATGTAGGCATTTTCTGATTGAGAAATTTTGTTTAGTTTTGAATGAGGCTCTTTTATGCTTTCCTTTTTCACATGCTGAGCATGGTTTATCCTTTGAATAACAAGTAAAGGAAGGCCAAGAACCTTGTTTTGTTTAGCAAATTTACTAATGTTTTTAAAATTAAGATGTGATAGCCTTTTGTGCCATAGCCAGTTTACACTTTCTGAGGCTTTGGCAAAGAAGCAGGCTCCATTTGGAGTCAGTGATGACATGTCAAGGATATATACATCATTTCTTCTTGGAGCTATCAACACAATTTCTTTGTTAGCATTAAAGATTGTTCCTTGCTTATCATCAAAATGAACAATATATATAGCATCACAGAGTTGACTGATGCTAATTAGATTGTACTTAAGACCATTTAAAAAGCTACTTTAGAGAAAACTATACCACCACAGTTTATTGAACCATATCCCTCAGTAATACAAGATGAATTATCACCAAACACTACCTTAGGACCTGGTTGCTCTACATATTTGTGCAGATAACTCTTGACACCAGTCATACTCCTTGAGCATCTACTGTCTACGTACCAAATGGGCTCCCTGATGTGTCTCTGCATAAATATTAAACGTGGGTAGTTTCTCATGTGAACCCACTTTTGGTGGGTTCTTTGGCTTTTGATGCCTGAATTTTTTCACCTCTTTTAAAGTAATCAAAATCATTATGGTCAGTGGTGGAGTATACAGTGCTTCCACATGTGTTACACCTCACACCTATTGAGGACTCACTAGACAGAGAAAACTCAGCTAGTGCTCTCATCTGACAAGAATGACACAATGGTGTCCTGAGGTAAAATGATCATAACTTCTACAAATTTCACATTCAGGGTAATTTCTACAATCATCAGCTCTGTGATCATTGAAACCATAATGTGTGCATGGTGGGAAAGGCTTTGCCTTTGCTTTTAGGATTTGTTTAGAAGGATATGCATACTAATAAGGCTGTGCCTTGTAGTTTTCACTTCTTTTTAGTGAAACAGTATACATGTCATGGTCTGAGGTCCTATGATCCTCCTTCTTGCACCTCATGCAGTAGAGAATTCTATAACAATCATCAGTTGAGTGATTGGTATAGTGACATAATTCACACTTGAGCATAGGTTTTTGAAGAGGTTTAGGTCTACCTGATTTAGATGATCCAGTGTTTTGACTTTTGGATTTAACATCTTGCCTTACTTTGGATGAACTTCCTGAGTTAGATGACTCAGGTTTTTGTTCATGAGTCTTAGAGTTAATTTTCTCATTCATTAAAATCTGAACAAGTTTAGTTAGTTCATTGATTTTTTATTCTTGTTTAGTGTTTTTAACTTTAGTAGGGACTGAAGGAGTGACATGCTCAGTATCATTAATAGTGACAGGTCTTGAAACACTCTTATTTGAAGATTCTTATGTTTCAGGCTTTGTATGTTTCATGATACCAAGCCTGGTTTCTCCCCTTTTGGAGAGTGAGGTTGATAGGTCAATGACATTACCTCAAAGCTTGGAGAAGCTCCCTGAAGGTTTTTCAGAGGAGATAATAGGGTAAGAGATTCTGCTTCATAATCTTTAGACGATTCAAGATCATTTAATGCCTCAGACACTCATTAACAACTTGACTTTTAGGGAGTAGAATTCTTCTAGTGTTGAATTTTGGTAATTTGCTGTTAGGGTTGTGTCTTTCAACCCAGTATTTGGATTTTGGAACCATTTCATGGTCATAACTGATGACATCAAATAACGTCTATTTTATAGCATCATTTATCCCATTTAATTAACCCATTTTGTATAATTATTGCAAAGAATTGTTACTTAATCGTTTGTATTTGAGAATTGTAGTAATTATGGAGTACTTGGTGAAAGTTAAGTAAAAGGCACGCATTATGGAGCTTAAACAAAGATATTTGAAGATTACTGTTCTGACAACCAATACGCTATATCCATCAAGGAAGATACGGCGTATCTGTACCTGCATTTCACTAAAGACCACGAAGGAAACAAGATCCAATACGCCGTATCCAGGAAAACCAATACGCCGTATTCAAGCTATATGAAAATAAAATATTCTAGAAGATATCAAACGTGGTCCCTACTCTAAGAAACCCCCGATACGCCGTATCCAGGACTTTAGATACACCGTATCGACCATATTTTAGACCCTATAAATAGAAAACTCAAAAACGAGTTTAAGTGTGCTAAATCATATTTTCGATACCTAAACCACAAAAGTCGATTTTTAGAGGAGAA
Source organism: Tanacetum coccineum (assembly GCA_026074375.1). NCBI lineage: Eukaryota > Viridiplantae > Streptophyta > Magnoliopsida > Asterales > Asteraceae > Tanacetum > Tanacetum coccineum. Next base: position 15,263 of record BQNB010120384.1, read on the forward strand.
GAAGAGCAGAAGAGGTCTTGCAACGTGATTAATTCCATAGGAAACAACTTGTAATCTCATATACTCTTGTAATCGTTTAATTTTTGGTGTCATTCGTTAACTCGATTAGTTTACCTTGGCTAAATTATTACTCTTGTATTGATTATGATGTTTGAAGGCTAATACCTTCGGGTATTAGCCATTATTATGAATATCTTAATGTTTGGTTTGTTTATCTCAATTTCTTAATTTATCGTTGATTGCTTGATTATGTTTATCAATTTATACTTGTTTACGTGCTTTTGTATGTGACCTATCATTTCAACTGGATCTAGTGTTATGGACCAAGTAATATAGATGCCGGGATAGCTCTCCATATAGTGACTTATATATCTAGACCAATAGGATCACAAATAATAACCTATCTTTGCCCTTAGATTGTGAGCTTAGTTGGACCTGCAAGTGACCCAGGGATCAACGAGTACGTTCTCGGTTAATTAGTAAAGACTTGGTTTGTGGACTACTAGTGTATGAATTGCCATTAAGCTGTAAGTGAGTAAAGTCTCTATGAGCTAGGGTTTAACAAGATCACCATTACTTTAATCCCTAAGATAGATTATAATCAGCAAATAAGGATGCTTTATGCGGATGCGTTTAATTATGATAGAATTTTACGTGTCTAGGTCTTAGGAAGAAGTACCGCCTAAGTCTTAAGAATGATATGTCGCCTCGAGATAAGTAATTATACCACTAAATAAACAAACCAACGTTCTTATTGGATTAATAATGGTTAATACAGTTTTCTTATATTTGGCTAGACCGCTCTTTTATCCTTTGTTAATTTTCTTGCGTGTGTTTAGTGTCTTAAGTTAATTTTAGTCACCACAAAACCTATGCCAGTCTCTCAGGCTGAAAACCCCCATGATCCGTTAGATTTAGGATTAACATAGGTTTAGCATAAATTAGACTAACTTAGATTAGAAAAACTAAAGTATTAATAAATTTAAAGTGTTTCTCGCTCTTAGTGATCGACACCCTACTTACCACGAAACTACCACCGACCGAGTACACTGCCCGTTAAAGTGTTGTTTTTTGGCTTAGTCCGGTAAATATAAATTTTAATAAACTTGAAATCATAAAATTAACACCACAAAATGACACAATCAAGTTTTTGGCGCCGTTGCCGGGGAGTGAAAATTTAACCTTGATTTTTATTTGATATTTTGGTTTTTAACATTAGATTAGATCTAATCCTTAGGATTAGTGTAATTTAGATTAGTGTATAATTTTGTATATTTGTCTTTAATTGTTTGCTTGTATATATGTGTATTTAATTGTTTGCATATTTAATTGTTTTTCATAATACACTGTTCTGGTTGATAACCCGATACGGCGTATCCACTTCCATTGGATACGGCGTATCCAACTTTCTATCCAATACAACATATTCGTTCAAAAAGATTAATACGGTGTATTCAGTTCCATTGAATACGGCGTATTGACTATTGATTCGCCTTCTCCGAATAAGACTAGTCGATAGTAAATATAATTATATGTAATCACGTCGGTATAAAAATTACTTTATAAAAGTAATAGTTGATCCTCCGATGTCGTTGTCCCAACGTAGATCTGAATTGAAATTCCACGAAAGCGTATTTTGTTGATGCTTGAATGTCTTTTAATTTTGTTTTGATTAAAAACTAAATATAAAATAATACTAAACTGATTATACTAAATAACAAATAAGCAAAGCAAATTTAAATGGAAAAGCACTATATTAAAACAAGATATGCTTGCTATAGTGACGGGAAGTTTTCTCAAGTGTGAATTAGGTTTTACTTAACGGAATTAAATTTCCTTAGAAAGATATTACTTCACAACGTTTGGCTTATATTGACAAAAATTAATAAAAAGATATTTAATTACTAGATGTGCGTATTGACTATTTTTCCGGATTTTTGTCCTTTAAACATCTCAAACACAAATCTAATTAATCGAAGATTTATTAAGTAACAAACCTTTTTACATTCACACCCTCTTAATATCTACTCCATAAATCAGTAGCAAGCCAAAAATAACAACTACTCAATAATCATAACAATTAAGCTTCTAGCAACAATATAATATCACATAAACATTTTAAGCTAAATAATTCTAAACTACTAGTATTAAAAAAGGAAAGAGGAAATAACCGAATTATGAACCGAAATGAGTATAAAAACCACCGATCTTACCAAACCTAATTACACAAAAAAAAAACATTATCACTTTAAAGCTTCTACTTTAATAATTAGCAAGTAAAGGTGTCAACTTTATCTACTATTTACTTTCATAAAAACCATAAAGATCAAAACTTTATCTATTTATCAACCTTATAAGACCCTTAAGCTCCGGCCTTAAATGATGGAAGGATGAAATAAGAGATAAGACAAGAAAATAAGAGATTAGGATAACTAAGCTATAAGGTAAAAGCTTTAATTCCAAAATATTACAGTAAATATTTTGAAATAGAATAAGCTAAAAGCAGAAAGATCTAAATGATTAAAGCTATTTCAATAGCTAAAATAAAACTCTAAATTAAAGGTTTTGGAAAAATAAAAGAAAAACATTAAGCTAAAAAAATAAGCAATCAAAATAAGCCTAGAATAAGCTATCTCGAAAAGCTTTAAATCAAAAACACTATAAAATAAAGGCTAGTCTAAATAAGCTATGGAAATAGCTAATTAGAATATAAGCTTAAGAGATCGGATCAAAAAATAAGCTATAAGTTATGAGTTATTTTGGAAATAAGCAAAAGAAAATGAGTAGAGAAAATAAGCTATAAGAAATATGCATTTGATAATAAGCATTAATAAAAACCCAACCCTTAATAAAAACACTTCATTCATAAAACAAATAAGCCACTCCAATAAGTTGAGATGATATGCTAAAAGCTTTTACATAAGCCCAAATAAAAATAATTAAACATCTCCTACTCCTAAAAACTACACCCTCTACAACTATGTGAAAAAATAATCTAAAAATCTAACACCAAACTACTGTGTTGCGTGCTTCCATTATTATAGCAAAAGGTGAGTGGGAGGGTTAAAAATCGTTCTTTTAGTCGATCAGCCAATAAGAGTTATAGATTGAGGGCATTTATTGTTTTTGTCACAATGGATGTTTCATCATACGCCAAATCTGTGGCATAACCCTTGTACAAATCAAAATGCCAGCAAACAATTGCTTGATCCTCGAATCACTCAGCTACACGTGGGCTTGCCAACAAATAAATCATTTTTTTTTCTTCTCCATTTACAATTCCTCCAGTGGACATAAAGACGTGTTTTCATTCATTTACGCGCTCCTCACTTTAGCTTCAATTTGAAATGAACGAAAGAAATAAAGGACTGCCACGTGGTATTATTGCAGTGGCCCGTGAGATGTTAGTGGGATGGTCTGTGTCCTCATGCGATTGAATTGGAGGCACGTGAGCATCATTTATCAAACTATCTTTGCAAATTGTACACTTTATGCGTCCTTAAATGTAATTCGGCAATATAAATGCTCAGCCATGTGTTAGACAGAGATAGGCACAAAGATAAAACTAGTGGCGTGAGTTCGTAATCCTCATGGATTAAAATTTAATGGGCACTGGTTTTGAGGGGAATCTTTGCCAACTGCTATTGATGTATCAAATTACATTTTTTATTTTCTTGATCTTGGGCCGGCAAAAACATACCTATCTTGGGCCGATTCTTCTTCATACAAACTTGGGCCAAACTTTATGACTTGGACTTGGGCTGCATTGATAAAACTTGGCCAGGTTTTGATTTGGTTTGATTCATGACTTAGGTAGTATATGATGGCTGGCCGGACCTAGTATAAAAGGGTTACGGGATGGCCCAATAAACAATGAAGGCACCGTTGGACTCGTAATTTCGCGCTCTTTTCAGTGGCATGCTCGTGGGATTTTTTCGACTTTGTCTTGATCTTGAATAATAATTAAACTTGATCAAATCGAGCCCGATAATTTCCATTTTTGCTTTGTTCCATTCCTTAGATACTGTTAAGACATAAAATACAATACAAACACATATTTGCAGGATAATTATCCATATTTTAGCCTTTTTAGTCCGAAAAAAAGATTAATATGGCGTATTCAGTTCCATTGAATACGGCGTATTGACTATCTGATACAGAATCAAAATCTAAGATTTCTATTTGATTTCTGTGCCTATTTTTTTATCTTTCTTCAGAACAAATCCTGCTGATATTTTTACCTTTGTAACAGATCGTGCTTATCAGAGCTAGTCGACTGAAGAATGAAAGATATTGAAAAGAATTCAACTATGAAAGGATTTGAGACTAATGACCAATCAGATTACTATTCAGGGATTACAAGCATTACGGTTAATGGAAAGAACGCCTATGAGTTGAAAGGAAAATTCCTTGATGATTTACACAAGAATGCCTTTAGTGGAACTAATAGAGAAGACGTGGTCGAGCATATCGAATACTTTCTAAAAATTGTTGACCCAATTGATTTACCGAATGTGAATCAGGATAAACTTAGAGTTGTTGTTTTCCCAATCTCATTGGTTGGAGATGCATGGAGATGGTTTGATGGAATTAAAGGATCAATTACTAGTTGGGTCGATTTAACTGCTAAATTTTTTGGAAAATACTACCCGCCTTCCCGCACTGGCAAAGTTAACACCCCCATAATTAAGCGGGACCCTACTAATCCGGAGTTCAAAAATTGGTTGGCCTTAAAGTTTATGAACTATATGATGATGGATATATTCACTAAAGGAGCGTTGTGGGATTACTGGAAATTAGGAAGCGATGAAGTTGGGCCAACAAATGAAAAGACTCTCAATCTTGAAGAAACTAATCAGGATGATGAACAAGAAATCGGTGAAATTTTTAGGATTAAAACAAAGTTGTTCGATTATGAAACACCACTGTGCGAAAAATTCAAAGAATCAATTACCTACTCAAGATAGACCCAGATGTCCTTACTAATGATATTGTGGGATTCAAGACTTATGACGAATACAAAGATGATTGGATTTATGAATGGAACAAAAACGTGCCATGAGTGCACGAAAAACCATGGACGGACACTGGAGTATCGACTGAACCCACTCCAGTTGTGCATTATTGTAAACCTTTTAATTATAAAACTAGATGTTCATAATGGCCCACCTGTAGCTGGAGAGAAGATGGATATTGTAATGGAGGAAACTTACCAGGAGCTTACATAGTAGGAAACACGCTCCATTACCAAGAATTTGAATGGTACGATGCTTTGAAGGATAGCGAGCTGAAAGAAGAAGCTTTAAGAAATAAGGTTATCATGGAAGGATTAATCGATGAAGATGTTGAATCGAATAATGAAGGTTGGAAAAGTTGGGACG